>JAQMYL010000002.1:3098310-3113310 GCA_030014365.1 Clarias pachynema | reverse complement strand
TTAAACATAAGAGCGCTTAACTGTATTTATTGTTGTGGCTGTAAAACCAAACAACAAAAAACTAGTCATCAAAAACTAAACTAACATTTCATTTGAACTAATAGTCAACCGGATCAAAGGCTTCAAGATCTTCTGGCTTCCGCTAACAACATGATGTCGAATGACATCGTACGAATGCTTCACGCGCTGTGTCGTGTGTATCGTAGCTACACAAACCTCAGGCGAGAGCATACTACGTGACACTACATTGCGATTAATTGTTACAAAGTTGTTACTATTTGTTCCTCGTTCCTGAATGACTGGAAAATCATGAAAATGTCATGATATTTTATTAACACCACCTACGAACCTACTGTCCCAAAACATCAAAACACTGATGACTAAGAGGAGAACCTGAAAGCAGCATGAATAATAGTCACGCTACAGACAAAAACAAACAATGGACTGCATCGTAATTTAATTTAGCCGTTTATACACCACCAAGTGATATCTGTCTAAAGCCTTTTAGAGGATTCATCCATGACATTACTACACAAAACATTATGCCCAGTATTGAGTTCCCCTTGTGCCACCAGAGTGGCCCTGACTCCTCAGAACATGGGGGTGTTATGTGGTCTCTGGCACCAGGTCATTACTGCACCCATGGCTCCATGGATCGGACTTTTTTGTCCGGTGCTTTCCATCGGGGCTCAATCAGAGAATTTGGAGGACAGGCTGGCCTTTGCCTGCCTTGGGTGCCCATGACCCTGCCACCAGTTTATTGGTATATAATTGATAACCGATGTGATAACTATATGTGGTGGTAATGTTATGGCTGATCTTAAATGTTAACATGGTAAGTAAGCCCTTGAATTGAAATCAAAATACATATTTGTTTTACAGTTGTTGTTGTTGTTGTTTTTTTTGTTTGTTTAAATTTTCCAGTGTGCCCCCTCCTGGAATCCTCTGGTAAAACAAGTAGCATATAAGAAAGTATGTGAAGAAATACGTTCATGACGCTGCCAGTGCTCATGACTCTATAAATGCATGTCTTAACAGGAAATATATTTTCACCCTAATGGAACAGAGATAATAATAATAATAATAATAATAATAATATAGAACTGATAAGCAATTATCCAGCATGTCATAAATGGTAACAAAAAGCATTCACAAGAATGTGGGAGGCCTTTGTACCCACGGTGAAGCACGGTGGTGGAAGCATCACAGTTACCCGGTTGCTGCATTTCATTTCATCAAACTCTTTCTTTTCTTTTGATTTGATTAAGCTTGAGCATGTTGACGTCTCACAGTCAATTTAACCCAGAACAATCAACGTACGAGTTAAATCTCGTGATTGCGTGAGATTTATGCCAGATAACACTCAATCGACTCGTTCCTACTCAGCACCGATACACATTAGACTCCGACTGCCTCTTGATTCTCATTCTGGTCAGGTCAGCCGTGAAGTGATAAGCCAAACAGGCCGTGACACTTTAAGTGCTTTTCATCAACTTTAATCCGAGGACAGAACGATGCTTAAGTGGTGTTTCTGAATAAATCTAAACAAGGGGTTTCAGTTTTATAACCGAGTAAATGCCACAGTAACAGAAGGATTTGTGATTTCTAGGCTGTTCATCAGAGCCATAATGTATCACTGTTTTTATATTTTATTTTATTTTTTAAAAGATATATCATAAAATAAAAAGTTTTATCTCTAATCATACTTTGAGGTTAAATGGACTCCTGGAAAACTGCCCAAAACTTGGCACACATCTCAAATCTATTGCTAACTAAAGTCCATCATTAAAAAAAAATGTCATACATTATGGACAATCTCAAAGAAAGACATTGCAATAATTGTTAGATTTCATCCACACATAGTGGAAACATGCTCACACATTGAATACCTGCTCTTCAGTTGGATAATTGTTCCCTAAGTGACTTTCGGTGTGATTGGCTTACGTCTAAATTGCATCATTGAACAGCATCGCTATCAACTAGTGGGAGAATGAGTCAAAACCAGCGATTCTTTCTCTCTCCGCTGTCTGCTTTTAACCAAAACACTGGCACTGTTGTGTCTCACGAAAAGCTAAAGTGCAGCTTCTTTACTTCAGCTTACAAGAACGTGTTAAGGTTTTCTGAAAGTGAAAGAAATCAAATCTCATTTGATTTTAATTACTGAGGGGAGATGAGTGCTGCTCATTTTATTTGATGATAACAGTAATTCACTGCTAATCTATATGAGGGATGATCAAGTCAAACCGAGACTTTGATGAAATTTGATGAAATTTTTCATCAATGATGGTGTAGAGACTCCTAGCCGCAGTAAAACTTTTTGAATAGTGCAAATGTTTTAAAGAAGGACGCACATCCGCGAATGAAAATCCCTTCCCGGTGCAGTCGTTCCGCCCAGTAAATGCCTGATTCTGAATGGATAACTTAGTCACCGACTGGCAGGAGAGACGCATCTGTCTGTGTGAACTGTACACACAATCATTCACCAACACCACTTTCATATTACAGGAACTCAGCTGGGAGTAACTGCCACACCCCCTGTACAGTCCAGACCTCGCTCCAAGTAATTTGGACCATTAAAGGAGTTCCTGGGAGGCCAGCGTTTTAGATGTGAAGCAGGCATTATGATCATGGCTCCAGTGTACTGAGAAAACTTTCTATCTTGATGGTGTACAAGCACTATTGAAACACTGGGATAAGTGCATTAGTGTAGCAGAGGATTATATAGAGAAATAAAGGGAGTTCGTATTCTCATACAGTAACGCCGTTCTGTTATTCTACACAAGCAAAAGTCCCAGTTTGACTTGAACACTTCTTGTAAAATAATATATAAAGGTTATTCAAAATATCAGAGTCACAAAATATCACATTTGATCTAATATGGAAAAATAGTGACAGTATTCTCAGTCCTACTGTCTCCTTTTCTCATTTTCTTTCTCTCTCCCTGTCTACCTGTCTGTCTGGCTGTCCAACTCCCCCTCCTTCTGTCTTCTCTCTTTGTTTCTCATCATCTGTCATCGCCTCTCTGTCTGTCTGCCTGCCTGTATCTCTCTTTGAAATTTTTTGCTTCAGTCTGTCTCCTGGCCGGTCTGTCAATCTGTGACTCTTTTTCTCCTTCTGTCTTTTCTGGACTGTAGGGACTCCCATTCTCAGTCTGTCTGTCCGTCTATGTCTCTCTTTCACTGTCTGTCTACTTTGTTTTCGCTCTCCCTCTTCTTCTTCTCTCTCTCTTTCTATCTCTGACTCTAGTCTACTTCTCTGTCTCAGTTTGTCTTTTCATCAATCTGTCTCTCTCTGTCGAGAATCTTATCCACTCTCTCTGTCAGTCAGTTTCTCACTCTCTATATCTTTCTGTCTCTCTCTCACTGTCTGTCTGCTCTGCATGTTTCTTTTGTGCTCTATCTCTCTCTCTGTCCATTTCACGGTCTGTCTATCTGTCCAACAGACTCTATCTCTGTTTTCTCTGTTTGATTGTCATCCTCTCTCTCTCTCTCTCTCTGTCTGTCGGTCCCAGGTGTCTTTTCATCAGTCTGTCTCTGTCTATTTTACTATTCACTCCTTTTATCTCTTTCTATTTGTCAGTCAGTTTCTAATGAGCAGATTTGAATGATTTTAAATAATCAAGAAAAGACAACTTGACATAAATTTTAAGTGTAAAGATGGAGACAGTAGTTACACAGTTTTCGCCACCACGGAGCGTCTGAGGTGTTTTGAGCGTGGTGACATTTGACATAAAAGGCTGAGCTGTCCACACGGAGCTGTGCAGCCGGGGAGCTCAGGGGACGACTTGGCCGGGACACAGTGGCAGCAGCGCGGGCCGAGGAGCACGAGCTTTCAGCCTCATCGACATCCAAAGCAGTGACAAACTCACTCATGAAGGTCAGTACTGAACACACTGCCACCACTGACACACCCCCTCACCTGCCGCTGATATGAACATCGCAGTTACTGTAAACAGCGTGAGCGTAACAACTAACACTTGTACAGTATCCAGCACTGACAGTGACTCCACCCCTAACACTTCCCCCGCCCCCAACATCTGCACTGAAGAGGGACAGGAGCCTCAGACACCCACCTTTGACACCCAAAGACACCACACACCACCCCTGATACCCAAAGACAACAGTACAGCACAACCGAGGAGGAAAAGTGAAGACACGCCCACTTCAGAACCGACCACAACACGCAAAACACGCAGTCAGACCCTGAGCACCGCAACACGTGAGGATCAAACAGCAGGATGCAGCACAGCACAGCACACACAGAGACCCCCATAGACATCGAGGAACAGATCAACCAGTTTTTACTAGGGCTAGGGTTAAACAGAAAAAAAGACGTAAAAACTTTATTCTCCGAACAAAAGAAACTGCAAAAAAACACACTGCAATAAGTAACAAAAATCCTGTCACTCAGGAAAAAAGAAAATGAACGATATTAAAAAAAACATAAACTTTAAAACAGGAGTGCATATGAGTAGAGAAAGACAAAACTAAAACCAAGTCCAAAAAACAAAGAAAGTTAATGGTGAAGGGGGGTGGGGGGGGGTCTTTAGGGGGAGTTCTTTCCTAAATATGATAATGTAAATATGTAAATAACACATGAAAGAAATAATTTTTTTTTTAATAAATACAATTTTGATTCTCTAATACAGTATGTTAAAATCTCTCTCTATCTCTCTCTGTTGATCTCTCTTTCTGTCTCCCTGTTCAGTGCTCTCTTTGTGTTTTATCATCATCATCATCATCCTCATCATCTCTCTCTCTCTCTAGCTATTGGTCAACCGGTCTGTCTCTGTTTGTCTCTTGGTCAGTTTGTCTCCGTCTCTCCGTTTTTCTCATTCATCTTCCTTGTGGTTGTTTGTCAGTCAGTTCATCACTCTCTCTATCTGCCTATCTATCTTTCTGTCTTTCACTGCCAAACTAAGAAAAAAAAAAATACAAACTGCATAAAAAAAGTGAACTGCATGAGCATGGTCAGAGGAACACAGATCACACACCTCCCGGGGAATGTGTTTGGCCCGAGCCCCACTGGTGGTTAATGGTGTAATTAGCACTAACCCATGCAGGTCAGCTTGCTGGAGAGAGGCCTACACTTTCTAATCACACACACACAAACACAACACACACACACACACACACAAACACACACACACACACTAATGATACAAATATGATTGTGTGAATCACTAGGCTGTTCAGGTCTTTTGACCTTTTTCAAATCCCCATGAAATATACAGTTTCCATCAACAAGTCTCGTTCATTCCTTCCCTGAGGCGGTGTGTGTGTGTGTGTGTGTGTGTGTGTGTGTGTGTGTGTGTGTGTGTGTGTGTGTGTGTGTGTGTTCCACTGAGGCTCACCCTGGAATATCCTGTACATGCTTAACTCATGACTGTGTTTAATTCTGTATCAGAATCATAACGGTCACACCAACACATAATAATGGTGTTTAGCTGCAGCTTTCGATTTTTGTTTGTTTTCTATTTAATTTCAGATCCTGCGCACAAACGTCAGCTAGGAGGCGCTGATATAAATCATGTAGCGGGCTGATAGAGCTAAACGATTATTAGTACTCAACCAAGCAATTTGTTTAAGTTATGTGTTTAATTGCTGCTGCAGTCGGCTGGTATTCATGCTGACTGTAAAACTAATTACACACTGAGTCTAATTACGTCTAATCTGATGTCGAGATCTAATAACATCCAGAATACAAGGCTGAGTGTTTTAAATGACTTAAAATTATAGAGCTATAGGAATTTTTGTAAGCAAAGCTGAAAGTGCAGCACTGATGGAGGAGAAAAAGGCCACACCCTTTTCACTGAGACTGACCTACAGAGGCCACACCTCCTTCACAGGAAGTGGACTACAGAGTCCATATCTTCTCTACAGAATCCACACCTCTTTCATTAGGACTGGACTAGAGAGTCTACACCTCCTCTACAGAAGCCACACCTCGTTTACTGGGATGGAACTACAGAAGCCACACCTCCTTACAGAAGCCATACCTCCTTTTACTGAAGCCACACCTCCTTTATAGAAGCCACACCTGAGATTGAACCTGAGAGTCCACACCTCTTTCATTGGGACTGGACTAGAGAGTCTACACCTCCTCTACAGAAGCCACACCTCGTTTATGGGGACGGAATTACAGAGGCCACACCTCCTTACATAAGCCATACCTCTTTTTTTTTACAGAAGCCACACCTCCTTAATTGAAGCCACACCTTGTTTACTGAGATTGAACCAGAGAGTCCACACCTCTTTCATTGGGACTGGACTAGAGAGGCTACACCTCCTCTACAGAAGCCACACCTCGTTTACGGGGACGGAACTACAGAGGCCACACCTCCTTTACATAAGCCACACCTCTTTTTACTGAAGCCACACCTCCTTTATAGAAGCCATACCTTGTTTACTGAGATTGAACCAGAGAGTCCACACCTCTTTCATTGGGACTGGACTAGAGAGTCTACACCTCCTCTACAGAAGCCACACCTCGTTTACGGGGACGGAATTACAGAGGCCACACCTCCTTTACAGAAGCCACACCCATTTTTACTGAAGTCACGTCTCCTTTACAGAAGCCACACCTTGTTTAATGAGATTGAACCAGAGAGTCCACACCTCTTTCATTGGGACTGGACTAGAGAGTCTACACCTCCTCTACAGAAGACACACCTCAATTACTGGGACAGAACTGCAGAAGCCACACCTCCTTCACATAAGCCACACCTCCTTCACACAGACTGAGCTACAGCTTCCACAACACCTTTACAGAAGCCACACCCCTTTACTGAGACTGAACTACAGAGTCCACACCTCCTTAACATAAGCCACACCTCCTTCACTGGCTCTGACAGATGTTCACACCCTCCACAAAACTTATTTTCCAAAACCTAAACACCAGTAATAGAGAGCTGTATGAGTGCATCATATGTATTATACTTCACTGATAAACAGACCCTCATAAATGCATTTGATTCCATGACTCTTCACACCCCACCAGTTTGTGTGTTTAACTGAACTGTGACAGATGTGTGTGTGTGTGTGTGTGTTATAGTAGCCTCTGTATCACAGAGAGTGTTAAGAGACAGGGTAGGAGGAACAGTGAGTTAAAAGCAGAGTGGACAGGAAAGTCAAAGCGTGTCTGCAGAACCCAGCGTGACACGACAGACTTGCAGAAACGCTCCGGTAGCTTTTCCTATTACACACTCATGGCTCATGGTCGTCCCTCACTTGGAATCATGTGGAAAAACTTTGCCGCCTGCAATTTGTCTAGGCATGAGTGTGTGTGTGTGTGTGAGGATGAAGCAGTGTCTGTGTTTCTTGGTGGAGCAAATGTTCCTATCAGGGTAGTAATATCTGACAATTTTGATCTTGTGGGAGAAACAACTGATGAGGAAACCTAATTAAAAATGAAATAACACAAATAAAATAACTTGCAGGTTTTTATTTAAGATACTACAAGATGCTAAAGGTTTGCTTTTTTTTTTGCAAGAGCGGTAGCTCAAGATTGATTAGCTGCAGCAAAAATATGTGGGTGGTCTTCACATGGATAAGAAGACAAATGTATGTGTGTGTGGGTGTGTGGGCTGGAGAGGGGTGTGGGGGGGTGGAGTCTGTGAGAAGCACTGACAGGCAGGTGTGTGTTTGTGTGTGAGGCATGAAGTTGAACATATCTCATAACATTTTAAACCTCAATCTGGTTCTAAAGTTTTCTTTATTCATACATCAGCTACCTGACATGACATGTGACATGTGACACATTTGACATCGACCCTGATATGTGTCAGGCTTGAGCTGTAAAAGGCCAGCGCTCGACAGGAGACACGTCCGTGTTTCACCAGGTCAAAGACCGGTGCTCAATCAAACACAGAGCACAGGATATCTAGAGAAAGATCTCTAAGGTGTTTCCATTCTTTCTTTCCTTCTTTCTTTCATTCATTTATCTTGAGTTAGGGCTTTATCTTTGTCAGGGTCATGGACGCTATCCAGGGAACATGGGACATGTGGCCGGAGAACATCCGGGATGACATGTCCGTCCATCACACTCATTCTAACCCAGAACCGTAAAAAAATATATATATATAACCAGCTGGCTGATAGAAAGCTTTTATGTACACCAGTTTATGTACAGTATAATGTCTCATTCCTTATCTCTATGAAGACAAGAAATATTTTTGTATGAATATGACAGTACCTATTATTTTGTTGGAGACACGATTGTCAATTCATGTCAACATAACAAGCTATACTTTAAACACTTCGAGGTAGAATAAAAATTTATACCTAAGGAAGCCCACACTTTCTTCTCTAAAAACGTAACTTCATTCCCTTTCAATACCACTTGTCTTGTATTGGGTCGCAGTGAGCCTGGAGCCAGGAGACATTGGGAAGACCTTGGACAATCTATCCATTGCAGGACACATGCACTACAAACAATTTGAAAACAGCACTTAGCCTAATATGCATATCTGTGGGACTATGGAAACTGGAATACCCAGAGGAAACCCACCAAACACAAGGAGAACATGTAAACTATATATGCATAGACCCGAGGCAGGAATCGAACCCTCGAATCTGGAGGTGCAAGTGCCAAACACTACTCCATCGTTCCACTGAAAGATAACTTCATCTTAGTACAGATTCAGAAGAGACTATGCTTTATGTGGCAGTCTGCCGTGAACATTCAGCAAGTGGAACACCTGTTCCTCGAAAAATCGACAGATAACTTGTCGCCCACTTGCGGAAGAGACGCGTCTGTCTGAACTGAACACACACTCATTCATCAACACCTCTCCCACACTACAGGAACTCAGCTGGAAGCTATAGCCATATCCCCCGGACAGGCCTGACCTCGATCCAAGCCATTACCACAGGTTTGGGCCATTAAAGGAGTTCTTGGGAGGCCAGCGTTTCAGACGTAAAGCAGGCAGTCTGATCATGGGTCCAACATACTGAGAAAACGTTCTACCATGATGGTATCGAAGCACTAGTGAAACAGTGGGATAAGTGCATAAGTATAGCAGGGGATTATATATAGAAAATAAATTCTCCAAAATGTGTTCTGTTATTTTGGACAATCAGAAGTCCCAGTTGGACTTGAACAGCCCTTGTATGTTTAAAGTCAGGGCAACATATTGGTATTTAGTACCCAAGGTTTAGCTTTAGTTTAGCTTTCTTTGGAAAATGTAAGCAACAGTTTTTCTTGTGTTTGTAAGTGTGTGTGTGTGTGTGTGTGTGTGTGTGTGTGTGTGTGTGTGTGTGTGTGTGTTTGTGCAGATCCTTTGATTGCTCCCTCTTCCCCAGGATCTATTCTGAACAAGGTGATGTGACACTCAGGACCCACTCAACTGAGACACTACTTTGCACAGCATGGTAGGCTACTGTGTGTGTGTGTGTGTGTGTTTGTGCTTCCTTTTATACCTCAGGCTAGCACACACACACACACGCACACAAGTTAAAGACAGCTGTTATGTCAGAAAGCAGCTCTGGAGGCAGAGAAGAGACTTTAGGATACAGCGATGTGCCAAAACACTCCGCCCAGCTACTGGAAATAACATTATACCTCATATTGTTTTTCATGCTGTCCAGGAAATCTGAAAACACACTCCATCTGGAATATTGAACACTAATGTCACCTCTGAATGATCAATATGAGCCCAAGCTCCTGCAAGGCGAGTGCGTCTTTCTTTGTTTCTTTGTCTTGGTGTTCAGTAGAATGTATGATCAGGATGTGATAATACAGAATATCTTATTTAATTAGCACGGAAATATCTGATGGCCAACACTTCTTGTCTTTACTTTTGCAGTCAAGCTCCAGGACTAATTTCCAGAATGGTATAGAAGTATTGGCACCTGGATGAGTCTTAAATTTTAGCAATCTGTATTACAATTTGCCATGACACTAAGACCACAGCAGCGTGAATTGATTAACAAATGATTATCAATTATATACCAGTAAACTGCTGACAGGATCATGGGCTCATCTATGCCTGTGGGGACATAAGGCAAGGCTGTCTAGTCTAATCCCACAAAAGTTTAATGCTAAATGGTACCAGAAAGGTACTAGAACACCCAGTTCATCACAGCCTGCCAAATATAGGTCTTAGCAAGCAAAGAGTTCACGGGTGTTGACCCAGCCCCCAAGCTCCCCAGATCCCAGTCCAATTGAGCCCTCATGGCAGGTGCCGGAAAAACAAGTCTGATTCACAGAAACTCCACCCCACAGCCCATAGCACCCAAAGGATCCGCCGCTAATGTCTTGATGCCAGACACCACACCACACTCCCAGAGCCACTCCAGAGCCACCCTGATGGGTCAAGGTGAACCCAAACTCTTGGTGGTTTTAATGTTAATTGTCTTATGGCTAATCAATGTACATGACTTCAGTTGGACTCAAATCTGAAAGTTTTAAACCAACACTGGGAATGTTCCTCATACATTATGTGTTAGTGTGTAGTTTTGGTTTGTTTGTTTTATGATGCATAAAGAACCTGAACTGGCATTGCAACCTTCTTTAGTTTCTTGCAAAATGGGTTCATGTTACAGGAAAATGTTATTGGGATTTAGGTGATGTACTTAAGTAGTTAAATAAATAGTTAAATGAATATAACAAGAGTCAAATAAAAAAATGGAGACTCAATTTCCTCAGGCGTTTTCACATTAGACACAATTTATTTGTACCATGCCAAGGAGCAATTGACCACGCCCCCAACCTCCTCTCCCCAGCTGCCCAGCAGCAATTTTTTTTTGTTTTCCATTCGCAGGGAAACTTGCACATTTACACTCTCTGATACCCCAGGTGGCAGTATGCAGTACACTCGATGCTGTGTGAAAACGCTATGGGAACGAGAGTACCAACGCCGCCGCACTGCAAGTGTCTGGACCCCCAGGGTTGTGTAGTGTGCGCACAGTCCCCCAAGGGGTCTTAGACATAATTCTGGGATGCTGACTCGAGGACCCGCGAGCCTGGAGTAGCATGGACATACAACAATAAAATCTGACAAATGTGTACGGAGAGGACAACCTGCCGCATCACACACTTGCTGCAAGGGGACACCTCTTGCCAGAGCAATTGATGAGCTAAGCCCCCTGGTCGAATGGGCCCTAATTACTAGAGGCGAAGTGTGCCACGCACCTCATAGGCTAGGGCACTAGCATCTCTCACCCAACGTGACGGCATTCGTCTAGTGGCGGCTGCCCTTCGGCTGCAGCCCCATAACATATAAAAACCTGCTCTGATTTACGTTACTGGCTGGTGTGGTGGATATACTGTAAATCTGAAGAGCACGAACTGGGCAGTGAAAATGAAGTCTTCCTGCTCCGGATCTGTAAATGGCGCAGGACAGAGACTTCGAGAACAACTGTGCATGGGTGAGGATGCAGAATAGCTTTGACTAGCCAGTTGGCAAAGTCTAAGCAAGATGGCGAGGCTGACGAAGCCTGCAAATCTCCACAAATAAGCTGGCAACTAAAGTGCTTTCCACAAAATAGGATGAAAGGGTGCTTTCCACAAAAAAAAGGCCATCAGTCAGGACATAAGCTGAAATAGCGGCTACGTACGTTCTGAGTGTATTAGGGCATAAGCCCGAGGTAAATTTTCTTGTAGAAACTCCAGCACTGAAACAATTTGGCAGTGGACTGGGTCTACATGTTTTACTATGCACCAATTTTCAAATACACTCCTTATGAGGGCATAAGTTCCTCTAGTGAAGGGAATGCATAAATCGTCTGGGACAGGAACTTGTCCTGTGCCCAAAGCAGAACCTGGTGAGGGAAACGTCTGTCGTTAGCAGCTTGCAATGACAACACGGACCTAGAGTGGGACCCAAAGTCAGAGACCGGGGTCTGAACCACATAGAAACTGTGAGAGTGGTGAAAAGTTACTTTCTGGCCTAGCTTGAACTCCTTTAGGGTATTGAGAATGGATTCGAAACGCGCAGGAAACAGCTGTGCCCGCATTGTGGTCGAGTCCCATGTGACACTCAAATATGTCGTACTTTGAGCAGGAAAGAGAACGCTTTTCGTGGCGTTGAGTCTCCATCCTAAAAGAAAATCGAGGTGAGCTAGGACGACATCTCGATGCCGAAGCGCTAGCTCCTGAGACTGGGTCAAAAAACAGCCAGTCGTCTATGTCATTCAAGATACGGATGCCCTGGAGTCGTAAAGAAGCCAGGGCTACATCGATACATTTTATAAATGTGCGGGTGACAGAACTAGGCCGAAACTACGCGTCCTTCAGGTCGATTGTCCCAAACCAATGCTTTTGGTTGGATTTGAGAAAACAATCATTTTTAATATAGCGGTTCGACTCGTGAACCAAAATTGGACGCAGCCCACCCCTCTTTCCTGGAACCAAGAAAAAGCTACTGTATTTCCTGAATTAACAGAGGTGCTCGTTCCGGTTTCACGGAAGTGGAAACCACGCCGTTGAAACACGGAGAACAATGAGCGAATTGAATCCTGTAGCCAGGGAGACATGCCTGGCAGTAGCTTCCACGCTGCCAGTTTCTCCGAAAGGGGCAGAAGCTTCGTCGCTTCGGCTAGGCGGGGGGCGGGGGGGTTTGTGGCTGTTAGGTGTTCGGTGTCCTGAAACATGGCAGGAGGCAACCGAACACCTAACACTCCGCTGTTCCCCGAAACACCAATGGTGGCGGTGCTGAGGGTGCTGGGAAGGAGATTAATTCCGTGATGAAATTCTATGCACCCCTCCCCGAGGGGAGACACCCTCATGGTCCTGGGCGCATAAGCTTTAGGACTTTCTCTTATCGGAGATAATGCTCCTCAGATCCGGTCTCCTTGAGGCGGATTGCGAAGCGCGGCGAGCCCCACCCCCGTCTCTACAAGGGCCACACTATCTTTCTGTGTTTCATGCCTCGGGGAAGCCAGACCTGGTCGGGACTGGGTGGCTGACGGTCCTGACTGTTGAGCACGGCGGAGAAGAAACCTAACAAAGGCTTCTTCATGAAGTTTCGCCTCCCGAAACCTATTCATGACGGACCTAACGGCGTCACCGAACAGGCCGGAAGGCGAGATGGGGGCATCAAGGAGGAAAGCACGATCCTTGTCCTTGATGCCCGTAAGATTAAGCCACAGATGTCTCTCTGTAGACACCATGGCAGCCATAGAGCGGCCGATAACGCGAGCCATCTGCTTCGTTGCCCGGAGAGAGAGATCTGTGACTCGGCGTAACTCCAAAAACGCCCTTTCGTCGATGACCCCGCCGGTGCTCAAGTCATTCAGCAGATCAGCCTGGTATGCCTGTAAGACATACCCAGCTTGACCCGCTGCCTGAAAAGCTTTCCCCACCAGCGAAGATGTCAGTCTACACGGCTTGGTGGGGAGCGTGGGCTTTTTCAGGGAGGATGACGTCCCAGGAGAGAGATAGCCCGCAACCGTCTCCTCTATCTGGGGCATCATCATATAACCACGGGCCTTTGCATCCACGACATTAGAATAAATCGATGTCGATGGCACAAAAGCACGGGATGAATATGGCATCTTCCATGAACGGGTTAACTTGTCATGGAGATCACCAAAAAAGGGGAGAGAGCGTCGTTGAGGCTCCTCCCTCTGGCCACCCGACAGAAACCTTTCGTTTAATTTTGAGCACTTGGGGGACTCCTGCTCCTGCGGCCATTCGATGTGTAAGCGTTCAACCGCGCGTGTTACCACCTCTAATAACTCCTGATACGTTCGCACATCGCTGGATGGGTGCTCTGAAGGAATAGTTTCCATCTCCACCGAAGCGAGAGAGGAAGATTCTTCTGCCGCTTCACAAGAAGCGCCTGAGCGCACTTGAGAAGCGGGCAGGAATGGCTCATGATCCGGCGAGAGAAAGGGAGGATTCTGTCTCATGCGCTTCCGCCAGATCAGCACGCGAACCCCAGAAATGCGCCTTGCAGTTACGTTTTGAAGAAGGCGAGCCGAGAGCGAAGGACTTTAATACGGAGGAGATCGCACTGCTCACATCCTCCCTCAAGCCCGAGGATAGCGTGCTCTTCCCCCAAACACTCAAAACAATAAGTGTGGAGATCGTCCTCCGTGAGATTTCTCTCACACGGATGCACACATCTCCTATTAAACTCTGCCATGTCTATGTTGAGTAATAACTTTCTACTTCTTCTATTCAGGTACTGTTGGAAGGGCGGTAGATATGACTGGCTTTCATATCTAATTCGATCAGTGCCTGAGTATGCACTACCTAAAAACGCCTCTTCAAGAGGACTTGGGAATGGTTCCGAGCACGGAGCAATTGTGTTCATACTGATCAAAATGAATCAGACATTGATTCCGAAATTGATTCCGAATTGTTTTCGAAAATTATCCTGGGGCCCCAATGCGAAAACATGCTAATGCTCATTAATCACCACATTCATTTACTAAAAATGACTAATTCACTGGAACCTTATGATTGGAATTTATCGAAAGTATAGCAGTGAAATCCCTTGATTTGTATCATCTCACTTTTAACCAAACATGCCAGGTAATGTTGTTAGAATATACATGTATTTGCTGAACATCCCATCTGGCACGTCTACTTTGTTTAATGCCACTTGTCATACAGGCAGAATTAAAAGACACTGCCTGAGAGGTTCTCTAGCTAAGATTGTATGTTTCACACCAGAACATAAAACAATTTCAGACTTTAATTTAATTTAACTTTTCCATTTGACTTTATGTAGGCAGAGGAGTTGTTGGGTTGTTAGGTAACTTTGAGATTTTTGACAGCAGTTCTAAACATAGAAAGGTTATGCGAGCAAGAGAAAGTGAGGAAACTTGAGCCAAAGCAATGCAGCCTGGTGAAAACACATCTTTTAAAAAAATGTTTTCCATCGCTTAGTAGGAAAATCAGGGTGGTTACAATACTGTACATCCATTTCATCACAACATTAAGATTTTGATTTATCCTATAACAACATCCCCTGTCCTATAACAGGAACAACAGCAAAAACCCAGTAGTGGTAGGGCTCAAACTCTTGACCATCCAATCACCAATGCAAAA
>JAQMYL010000002.1:3067427-3082389 GCA_030014365.1 Clarias pachynema | reverse complement strand
AAAATACTGCACTTTTGTGAGAGCTTTTTTTTCTAGGATAATACAAATAACTCATAAAAAGCTTTGCTGTTTTTGTAAGAAATAAAAAGGAAAGAACAGGAAGGGTGCGTTACTTATACAGGAGTGAGCATTGATTGAGGGGTGGATGTAGGGGTAGGTATTTGTGGCTGATTAAGGTAGTTTGATCGGTAGAGAGAGGGTGATAGTTTGTGTGGACTTACTGAGAAATTTAACGTTGGTTTCATGAGCCTGACCTTCATAAACATGACGAGACTGCTATTGCAAATGCCCAGACAAACATCCTTGTACACTAAGTGCTTCAAGTCAAACTCTTAAACAAGTTTGAAACACTGTATATGACACTGCAAACTTTATTATGGTCTTCAGCAGGCACCTATTATGCTCAATACACTTTTTAGGTCTCTGGTGAAAAACAGGAACAACATCATCAACAACAACAACTCTTTATTTCATTTTAATTTTGGCTAGGGTTTAAACATGTCAATTATATTCCCCCAAATATTTCCTCATATAAGAAGAGCCCCTGCCCCTGGACTTGTTCCGCAGCTCTGCTGATCTCTGGATGGGCGTGGCTCAGCAGTAGCTAATTTACACAGACACTGAAACTGTGTTTGTAGAAGAAGTGAAACGCACAGAGTTAGAGAAAGTTAGAAAAAAATAATCTGAGAAGGATTTGAACTGGAGCATTAGTACACACTGGGGAGCTCTGTGACCTGAGTTAAGTTGTTAAATACATTGTAACTTTAGTAACTTATTATTATTATTATTATAATTATGTTATACAGAGCTACAGAAATTACAAAACACCTTATAGATTCTGAAGTTGGTAATCAGACAAGAGTTTGAGAGTGTCTTTAACTGATTCTACCATGGCACTCTTTCCAAAATAAGATTTAAGCACATTTAAATTATAGTGTCATGTGGCTTGGTGAACATGATCTGATTTCTATCTATCTATCTATCTATCTATCTATCTATCTATCTATCTATCTATCTATCTATCCACCTTGCCTCTTGCTATTTGTCTATTCACTTCTTGTGCCGTTCTCTTCCTCTCTTGCAGTTCCCAATGCCATTTACTTGACCTCTGCCCTGTTTTTCTTCATCTCTCTCTCTCTTCTCTCTCTCTCTCTTCTCTCTCGTTCTGCACACACGCAGGGTGGCAGGGAAGCAAGAGCGTGAGACCGATTGGCGTCTTGCCAATTTTCTTTTTGTTTAAATTTTTGCCATTTAATACATCTTTTGGCTTTATATATATATTTGTCTTTGTATACAATGGTTTGAGGTGTTTAACTCGCCGGCATGGCGTGCGCGTGGTGTGTTCGGCTAGTTTAGAGGAGTGTGTGTTAGCGGTTTAAGATGTGGTGGGACATGAGAATATCGTCTCTGCTTCCTGAATGAACAGTGCTGTTGCCGTGTTTGTAAATAATGTTGATAAAGCAATCAGACTTGTCCAAAACGGAATCACTGTTAATAACGAGCACATACTGGTTTCTCCCCTGAGCTCCCCAGCTAAGAAAACAGGAATATACAGTATCTAATGTTCCTCCCTTCATATTTGACAGTGTAATCGCTGCAGAGCTGGCTAGATATAGACGACTGGTTTCTCCTATAAAGAAAATCCCCCTTGGTTGTAAATCCCCTCTGATCAAACATTTGGTATCTTTTAGGAGAGTTGGTTTCATGATTTTAAAAGAAGGCATAGAAGAGCTAAATGCTGTGTTCAAATTCCGAATTGAAGACTTTGATTATAACATATTCGCCTCCTCAGACACCGATATTAAATGTTTTAAAGGTGGTGCAATGGGACATCTTGTCCGTGCCTGTCCTGAAAGACAGAGCGATCCTGATGCCTCTGAGCGCCGGGTCAAGATGCGACCGTGCCGGCCGGGGCCATTCCCCCTGCGACTACAGCTCGGCCATTTGCTGAGGGACCCAGAAATGCTGCTGATCCAGAGCCCAAAAAGAATGAATTCCAAGCCCAGCCTGCAATCCAAGAGTCAGCTGAAGTAACAACGACACCAAAAACAACGTGCTCGGCTAAACTGGACCGAGGGGAGCCCAACGTGACCCAACCGGCACCGGAGAGGCCGAGCACGGCTTATAAGGACACAGAGGGCTCGGGTGCAGTGCTGGAGCTACCTGTCCTCTCGGTGATGGGTACAAGGGCGAAGAGCCGCCAACTGGAAGCATCAGCCACTGCACTGTCACAAGGGGATGAGGCAGACATAGAGATGGAAGAGGATCCCTTTTTCAAAGCACCCAAAAGAAAAAAAGACTGTAAAGGAGGAGAAAAAAAGCACCCCAAAAAAGACACCGAACCAGAATCAGACAACGACGAATATATATCAGACTCTGTGCTGATTCTGACCCCAAGGAAGAGAAATTACCAGTAATATACAGCGAGGAATCCATACACAGTTTTTTAACAAAGACAAAAAGGGGACAAAATATTAAACTAGAAGACCACTTCCCAAACATGAGACAGTTCGTTCATGATGTCAAATATTAAAAAAATAAAAATAAAAAAAAAACTTTTCGTTGACACTGAAATATTCAGACTAAAGAAATGGATTACGAAAATAAACAAAGAACTCGCTGAGGAGGAATTTTCGAATGATTTTTCCTTTGTGCTGGACACTGGTATGTGTTTCTTATATATAAGGAAATATATAATAAATAATATAATAAATATAATAAATGAGGCAAGAACATATGAAAAACGAGCTAAACTCTATGAACTATTAAAAGAGAAGCACATTGATGTGGCTCTACTTCAGGAGACACACAGCGACACCAGAAACGCTGCCGACTGGTCAAAAGAGTGGGAAGGACTCGCAATTCTGAGCCACAATACACCACTGAGTGCTGGAGTCGCACTGCTCTTTGCTTGCAATTTTATACCTAACTCTTATACAATAGAATAATTTTTAAATGGAAGGCCTTTAAAAGTGAAAACTTCTTATGAGAACAAAGCCTTTGTTTTTATTTGTGTGTACACTCCCACCAAGGCAGTATAGAGGATGATGTTTTTAGACAAATTAAACAATGTAATTACTGACTGTAACTCTACTGATATTTTAATTCTGGGTGGGTATTTTAACTGCACAAACGACAACCTGGTCAGAAACCATAAGGAACCTCACATGGCCTCCCGTAAACACATGTGGGAGATGATGGAGGCCCAGGACTTGAGTGATATATGGAGAAACTTAAACACAGAACAAAGACAGTACACCTGGGCCCATTCCATAGATAACACGCTCTCTCTGGCAAGACTCGATCGATTTTATTGTTTTAAACAACAACTGTCTTCTTTTACGAAATGTTTTATTGTCCCAGTAGGCATCTCCGACCACAGCATGGTGCAGTGTACTGTCAGTAGAAAAAACCTAAGAGTCCTTACTGGCATTTTAGCACTGTACGTTTAGAAGATGCTATTTTTATTGAGTCTTTTACCTATCTATGGGCTAGTCTTAAATCACAAAAAGCAGATTTTAGCTCTCTACAGCAAAGGTGGGACTTAGCCAAAGCACAAATGAAAGTTTTTGTCAACAGTACAGTACTCAATGTCACATAGCATTGTTAGATCAATGAGAGCTCTAGAGACCGAAATAGTGGAACTCCAGTGTGCGAGCATGTTATTCCACAAGTTCTGACACGGACGTCCGTTGAGTTCTTTGTCTCTTGCGTAAATCCAACAACCTATTCGCTGTATCTCATTACGGTTTTCTTACGTTTACAACAATCTATTTGCTGTATCTGTAGATTACAATCTTAGATTACGGTCAAAAGCTTGTGTTCTCCACAACTTCCGCATCTAACTGACCTTTTACCATGCAATAGTCATTCAACTACGTGCAATAGTGGAATGACGTCACAGACCAACTTACGATTGTCATAAATGCTTAAATGATAGACTTAATGCTTAATGCTTAGCTAATAAACTTGGTGCTTAGCGCTTAACTAATAAAATAAAATAAACACAACAACAAATTTATAAAGTAAAATATGGCTCTTACATCCAGTGTTTGGAGACCACAGAAATTCGAGAAAATATTGAAACCCTCAAAAACAAAAATGCCATAATGAACCACCTATTGGGCACTGCAGCACAGGGGGCGCTGGTCCGCTCACGCTTTAAACACGCCCCTGAAATGGATGCTCCTTCCAAGTTCTTTTTTGTTCTGGAAAAAAAAATGGACAGAAAAGAATCATACATGCTGTGCGATCAGAATCAGGGGATCTCGTATCAGAGCCCAGAAATTTGTAAGCAGACAAACAGCTTCTACTCAAAGCTGTATAGTAGTGAGTGGTCAGAAGTACATGCAATGGAAGAAACCTTTTTTTAAAAATCTACCCAAGTTGTCAGAACAAGCTGCCACAGACATGGCTGCAGAACTGACACTGGCAGAGATTCAGAAGGCTCTCCAAGGTTTGAAGAACGGGCGGGCGCCAGGCATAGATGGTCTCCCTGTAGAGTTCAACAAAACGTTTTGCACAATAATTGGACAGGATGTAGAAGAGGTGTTGCAAGACAGCGTGAAGTGGAGGAAAGCTCCCAGTGAGCTGCAGGAGGGCTATCCTGATCTTACTGCCAAAAAAGGGAGACCTGACGCACCTGCGCCCGGTATCACTGACTACAAACTACTCTCAAAAGCATTAGCCTTAAGACTGACAAAGGTATTGGAGCAGATCATTCATCATGACCAGACGTACTGCATATGGGACTACGGTCTCAACGGGTCGCCAACCAACTCCTGCATGGCTGGAGAACCACCATAACATCGGAGTTCAGCTGATGGAATACACAAGAAACGGAACCAGTTTTACAGAAGAAGAACCCTTTCCACAGCTGATTATAACTCCAGACCTAGACGGATACGGCGGCCCCCTCCTGGAGCACTAGGGTGAGGAAGAGATGAACTTTGAGACAGTGTCTGGTATGGTTCTGTACAATGCTTGTGTGAAGGTCCTAAACAAGAAAGAACTGAATGGGAGGGTAGACACCCCATGGTGCACTGAACTGGGTTTTAATAATGAAATTAAACCAGAGTGGAGAGAACTGTATAAACCACTATTAACCAAAATGTCTGCTGACCTCCAATGGAAGATTTTACATAGAATTGTCTCTGTAAACTCTTTTATCTCTATTTTAAATCCAGAAATTACACAAGAATGCTCCTTTTGTGTACAGATAGAAACTGCTTTCCATGCTTTTATACATTGTTCCAGATTGTCATCCTTGTTTAACCTTTTAAAACAAATTTTTTTTTACCACTGCATGTACAGTAGATTTTACTCATCAGCTTTTTATTCTTAGTTTTAAATATGTCCGGAGAAACAGATTCATATGCCAGCTGATTAATATTACCATTGGTCAAGCCAAAATGGCAAAATACGTAAGCAGAAATCAAGAATTAAATCAAGAATCTTAATTGATTTAAATTTTTACAAGAATACGAAGTACAAAAATATGTTTAAAGCAGTATAGTGTTGTGAGGAGACCCTGTGCTCTGTAGAAGATGACGAAATCATCTTTGCCGCAAACTTAAACTGAAGAAAGCCCAAAAACTATATATGTTTTAAAGAATAACTACAATGTCTAAAAGGTTTTACTTATTTATTTATTCATTTATTTATTTATTTATTTATTTATTTTTAAACTCAATCTCTATTCCATTTTATATAACAAAAATTATAAAATAAAGGATTGTAAAAAGTCAGAAGTCTCTCTTGCTCTCTCTCAGTTGTATTTTTTTTCTGTTCGGCTACAAAGAAATCTTTATTCCTGCTTCCACAATTCTGTTTCTCTTTCTCTATTTTCTCCATTTTCCTTACTCGTCTCGATTTGTATCTTCTCCTTTTCTGCCTCTCTTTTTTTCTGTCCCTTTCTCAATCGCTCTTAGAACCCTGCAGCTATTCTTCCCTGTAGCTATTTCTCTTTTATATTTTTCATGTGTCACCTTTTCTCTGTTTCTCTATCAATCTCTCAGGAAAATTTTTCTCTTTTCTATGAGCTCTTTACTGCTTATCTTTTTGCATATCTATCAATGCATCCATTCATCCATCCATCTATCTATCTATCTATCTATCTATCTATCTATCTATCTATCTATCTATCTATCTATCATCTCCTTTTTTCTTTGTCTTTTAGTTCTCTGGCCAGTCTCTCTCTCTCTCTCTCTCTCTCTCTCTCTCAGTCACACCTACTGTATAATGCTAAAGATATTTTTTCTCCTTTTTATATTCCATTCCTTTTCTCTTTGTCTTTTTTGTCTTTCCTGCTTTGCTTTCTTTCTATTATTTGCTTATTTTCTCTTATTCCACTAACCCTGAATTCCTATCTATAGCTTTTTCTTTTTTCAAAGTATTTTATGTATTTTATTATTTATTATTTTTTAAAGTAATCTCCTCTTTTTTTGTCTATTGGTCTACCCATCAAACATTTGTTTTTCTACAAGCTCTGGATTTCTCATTCATTTATTCATCTATCCACCCATCTATCTGTTTATTCATCATACCATCCATCCATCCATCCTTTACTCCATTTATCCACTTATTTACATGTTCATCCATCCACCCATATTTGTGCATTCATCCATTTAATCACTTATACTGTACATCCACTAAACTATCTTCCTATCCACTATGCCTTCCATCCATCCATCCATCCATCCATCCATCCATTCGCCCATCCATTCACCCATGTATCCATTCATCCTTTCCTCCATCCATCCTCCCATCCCTCCATGAGAATTGATTGAGATTTCCCCACTGTAGGACAAATAAAGGTATATCTTATCTTATCCAGCTAGGTAATCTTGTTCTCCTCCCATCATTCTACTCACAGCTGTTTTAATGACGTTTGGTGAAGTTTTGGAGCATCAATTAAGAACAAAGTTCTGTCATTTAAAGAACATCGCACTCGCTGTGTTCAGGAACCGAGTCCATTCAGCTCCAGAACAACTTCCTCACTAACTCCTCCTCCCGCTCTGAATAATCGCTTGGGGCTGGTGCATTTTGCCATCAGCTGAGAAACAAGCCAGTCTTCCTGGAACATGCATTTGTGAGCCGACAGTCAGTAAATGATCGGTTTCCATTCACTGAGCCGAGCGACATAAATGAGTGACAAAGTATTCAGGATGTGTACACATGGTGTGTGCTTCAGCATGCTCAGATTAACAGCAGATTCGGACCTTTAGGAAGTTTCAGCCCATTTGACACCGTGCCTGCAAAACCTTTCTTTCAGCAATGTTCACCCACAGTGACTTAGCAAGTGTAAATCAGCAGGCTAACTGGCGGAAATACACCGCCTTCCTGCGCCTGCTTGGGAGAGTGACACTTTATGACATCTTTATGTAAATCATACCCGGTACTTAGTGTCATGTTCCGTCTTACTGCTTTTCAACCTCAGTGACTCAGTGAGAAAAAGATATTTCTTAAACTTCCTTCTGTGCTTTGCTTGCGAGTTATGTAAGAAATAAAACACAAAGTGTCGTGCTTAGTCCAAATTAATGAAAATGTAGAACGCAACTCTGAGAGTCCCTGAGGTGCAGTGGGCAGCATTTACGCCTCACACGTCCGGGTTCTCCGCTTTCCTCCCACCTCCCCAAAAAAAACAAGCTGATAGACAGATTCATGACTCTAATGTCCCTCTAGGTGTGAGTGAATGAGTGCATGCATCAGTTTATTGCTCTTCTCTCTTTCAATTCTCTTGACTTTCTGCCTTTTTATACTTCTTGCCAACCCCCCTTTTTCTTTTACTTTTCTGTCCCATTGACTTTCAGACTTAACCCCTGAACAGTTTATTTCTTCCTCTCTGTATTCTTTTCATCTGTCTAGAAAAAAAGTACTTGACATACTGTAGCAAACAGAAAGAAATAAAGAAAAAGGTGTATAAGAAAGGAGGCAGTGGGAAAAGGACTCGAAAAGTACATCCACTTAGGAATTAAAAGGTTTGATTAACAGGAACAGGGAGAAAAAAATGAATAGTGATAGAAGATATATAAATGAAAATACATTTATTTAAAAAAAAAAGAGATGAAAAGTTAGAATTTTATTATAATATTTATTTGAGATATTTAGTCATAATTAGATTAGATTAGATTAAATTAGATTAGATTTTACTGTATTGTTATCATGCAAATTACATGGACACAGTCAATGAAATGCAGTACAGAATTAATATGTAAATAACCATAAATACATTAAATCTGAAGAGACACGGGCCTCGCGTCGTGTACACGCCACCGTCCTGCACCGCTTGTTATATTGTTTTATAATTATGAGATAACAATTCTGGAAATAACAAACCAGAATTACATGATAAAAAAGTCAACATTCTGTCTATCTCCAAATTACAACTTAACACCACATAATTATGGAGTAGTATCTCTGAATTATGACTTTGCATCTTATAATTATGAGACACAAAAAATATATTTTTTTAAATAGCAGAAAAGTGCTTCTATGGTAATTCGTGGCAGGGAAGGAAGAATGAAAAAGTTTGATGGGAGAGATGAGTAAAAAGGACAAAAAAAAAAAAGGAAAAATGTAATTCATTTCCTGAACAGGTTTAAACATGATGCCACTGTTAGAAATGTCTTTCTGCTCATAAACAAGAAGGAAAAAAAAGAAGGGAAAAAAAAAAAATCAGCACCCAAGATGACTCAACTCTGAGCGAAGTCATGAACCACATGCCAACTGATCTCTGGCTAATTGCATCCGTGTGTGTGTGTGTGTGTGCGCTCGCACATATAGCTCATGCCTATCTGTCTGTCTATTTGGCTGCCAGACTGTTTGTTGGAATTGCTGTCACACTCGTTTATTCTCTCTCCCTCGTTCTCTCTCTCTCTCTCTCTCTCTCTCTCTCTCTCTGTAAAAAGAGGTATTTGTCTGTGTGCTGACACTAATTGGAGAAGAGCTTTAGGCCTCCCCTGGGCAGCAGCCTCCGGAGCGCAGCCTTGATTAGTGACATCTTAAGAAAGTTAGGGGCGAATCTAAAAGCGGGAGGGAGGGGGGGGGGTGTTGTGGGGGGACAACGAGAAGGACAGAGAGGCAATTGGGAAGAGAAACAGAATAAATGAAATAGGAGGAGAAGAGATCAGATACAGATTTGGAGAAACGTGCACATTAACTGTGTTTTGAGCGCTGCACATCTACATTACATTTGTACATATACTGTAGATTTATTAATGTGTTTTCCTAAACCCATCCATCAGCACTATGTCAAGTCCTATAATCTCTCTTTTATTTAATAAAAAATATATATATACACACACAACAGCGCTACTGACTTCTCAATTCTGATTGGTCAGAAAAAAGTGATACATATACTGTACATACATATAATATTTTCTATAATATGTAAGATTGCAAGTTTACTGCTTCTTCTTCTTTGGGAGTTTATGGACGGTTTGTGCGTTACTGCCACCAAGTGGAGCGGAGTGAGTAACAGAAGACTGAGGAAAGAAAAAAACTTCTGTTCCTCACTTCAGTCCAGTGGAAGTAACGCACAGACTGTCTATAAACTCCCAAAGACAAAGAAAAGCAATAATGTCGTGAACTGCAAGAGCAAGTGACCTACAGTTGACCTTTACACAACTTTCAGGTTTCAGACTGGCGTTAAACAGCAGGAAGTAGTAGAAGAAGAAGATAGTTCTTTATTACAAGATTACAAGATCTGTATTATTACAATTTATTAAATTATCCAGTTTAATCTATATTTTATTGGTTGATTTGATTCTTTGAATAAATAAATCAGTATTTGAGATCAAGATTTTTTTTTCTTTAACAGAAAACACAAACTCATTGGTTACTTTCACTAAGCACCTACAAAACACTCTTGCCTTTTCTTCATTTGGAGTTTATGAACAGTTTGTACATGTAACAGAAGCTTGGGGGGGGGAAAAAGTCATGACATTTAAAAAATCAACAACACAAGTTACACAGCATTCCAGGGTTTACTCAGCACTTTTGGCAGTTTTATTGCTTCAAAATTTGTAAAGAATATACAACTGCTTGGGACAAACATGGAGTCTATGAACTACAGAATCAAATCGAATTCATAATTGATATCACAATTGATTTAAAAAATGGAATCGAATCAAATGAACATATGACCTTTGGTTCACATCTCTAGTGGACATACTGAGAGGTGTACATCTTTTTTGAAACATACAGTATATAGAAGGAATCTCCAGTGTCAGAGTTTTGTAAAGACTTTTAAAGTAAAGTTTTTCCAAGAAATTTACATTTCAAGGTTTCTCTGTAAACATGATTTCATTTTTGTGACTGTTTCATTTCAGACTCTAAGAAAATACTCTTTGTTAATGCTAACATTCTAATGACATTAAATGCAACTATTTAAAAAAAAATAAAATAAAAAAACCTGACTATTTATTTTATCATCGATGAAATGAAATCAAACCCTGCAAGCTGTCATTGGAAAATAATAAAACGACTTCACATTGGTCAGAGTGACACTTCATTAAACTACCCTGTTGTCTATTATTTTCTATTATAAGTCGGTGTGGTTTAATCCTCACACACATGGTGATATGATTCCAAATAGTAATAACTGTATTAATAGTAAAGATTTCAAAGATCACTGTAATTTAAACATCAATGTAACCGTTAATTGAATGACTTTCTCTTCGTCGTTTGTCACACGGGGCGTCGCGGTGGTACGGTGGGCGGGGCACTGCCAACTCTTCAGCGGCTCTGACTTCCAGAATGCGAGTTATTCTGAGAGACAGTCGCTGTTTTATGTAAATGTTGCTGCTTTCTATGCCTAATTTATGACAGGAGATGCATCTGAGGTCTTGGAATGTAGGACGACATCGCTCTGCACGTGACCTAGACGCTGTTTCTTTGCACCGAGCCACACGCAGACACTCAATAAACCCTGGACAGTTTCATGGAAATATTTCTAAATATAACTCCGATATGACAACAGACGCATGTTTCCTTCCTTCTTTATCAGCTTGTATTTTTCATCTCAGTTTTTATTTCCTGATCTTCTCTCTCTGAATCTCTGTCAGTCTCTTACACACACACACACACACACACACACAAACAAACTGTCTTTCCTTCTTCTTCAACATGCTCTTGGCAAAAAGGCTAATTCAGGTTTTTCTAATCAATATGCTTGCAACTTATTTAACTAAAAAGAGCAGAGGCCGCCGCTGGGGAAGGCGTTTGGAGGAGAGGCTTTCTGTCATTCTGCTCCCTGGGATTAAAACATCAACTGCTTATGAAAATATGCAGGACATAAATAATATAAAGCTCCACATAACTGCTCGCATTGAGCCCTAGGTCTCTGAAGTCTTTCGAATAATATTCCAGGCTAGAGAAGAATCTCCTGGCTTACAACTCACATAATTACCTAATCTTATCTTATTTGAATTAGAGGTGTAAGACGGCACAGAGGACACGCCTGTCACCTTGTCCGTAACTCCAGGGATGCTCGGAATAACTTCTGTGATTCGGTCAGCTGATTAACTTAACTTTAAACGTGCCTTATACAGTATTATAAGTTATACAGTTATAAGAAAATATCAAAAGGCATCATGGTGTGATCGATCCAAAATAGATGATTTGCATATTTTTAAGTGCTTACATTATTTCTTTTACACCACTGAGGTTTGTCCAACAATTTACAAATATGTATTCATGAATGGAACATCATACTTTTAAATCCATTTAAAGTTTATGTGAAATTCCCACGAAACAGGACGTCACTTAAGCAGTTATTCAACCATACAGTACATGTCCATGTCTCTGTTGTTACAATAGAAATAATAATCTTTTTGAACTAAATTATAGCTGATACCACTACTCACAGCTGCTACCCTGAAAACCCAATACCTTCTGATCAATCAGTATCAAGAATATGTCAGTGTTAATGGTGTCTGATAAACTGCAAGATTCATTCTAATGAGATCATGTATTGATGATCCAGCAGGAACACTTAGATTAGATGAACATTGTAATATAGTTGTAACGATGATGTTATGATGGCATCCTTCATCCACACAACACTGTTCTTGAAAGTTAGAACTTTTAACTTTTATTTATGGCAATTAATAATCAATTTGCACAACATCTGACCACATCCATAGTCCCTTAAGTTTTTAACAGGGTGTAGAAATCTGATCGGTGATTGGGACAGACGCAACAGCATCCTTCACACAGAGTGTGTATCTCATGTCATGTCATGTCTTAGTGTTGTAATGTTGCCTCTCCATTTAAATTTCTTTTAGAAATCTTACCGTAAGGTGCATCTCAGCTCCCAAATTACTCTACTGTAATGTAGTGTTTATAGCACTTGATTTAATAGCATCAACAGCATGCCCCCTAGTGGTCCATTGGGAAGCACGTAGTGGTTGTTTTGCACCCCTGTGTGTTAGAGGGCATTTGTTCAATGTTTTCCCATCATCATGCAGTCAGCATTGTTCTGACATCATATCACTAAAGTCCTTACAACTTTAAAAAAAAACAACCAAACACCAACCTACAGTAACACCATATACGTGTATATATGTGAGATACTAAGGTCTAACTAAGGTCACCAAAAATTCCTGCTGAGAAAAAAAGGAAACAATGTAAACAATTCATTATACATCGGTGTTTATGCTTTGCTTGGGTGAAAGTGGATCGTTGATTATTTAATCAATGCACTGATTCAGATCGATAGATCATCACACCCCTGAGCAGTGCTGTGGTCTCGCTCAAACACAGTTCTATTAAAGCTCCATGGGAATATAAAAGGTACAAAAGATAACAGGTACAGTGAGGATTTTTATGATGCTCTAATATAAAGTCGAAACCTATCTTTGTCCCAATTAAAAAAGATTTCAGTTATATAGGTTATGCAATACTCTCGGAGACACCACTTTATAAGGCAAGACAAACGGCTGACCTTGTAGACCGACACAAAGAGAGAAATAAAAAAGTGTGTTGGATGCAGACAAATAGAACGCAAGTTCCACACGACTTCTACTCAGAATCCGAGAAGAAGAAATGCTGTTGACAGAAAAGGAGACGAGAGAAAATGCTGACCACTAGACACATTTTTTTCACATTTCATCCTCTTAGTGCTCACGTCGGCATTTTACACAGTTGTATGTATCCGTGTTCAAGACACCAAATTTTCCCTTGAAGCTTTTTTTTTCCCTTACAGGAGGAAAGAGGAGGGCTAGGATGAGCATGGTGAAGCGGTCAGCAATTTCTGTTCATCTCTGTATGAAAACAAGCAAACCAATAAACACAGTATTAATAATAATAATAATAATAATAATAATAATAGTAGTAGTAATAATAATAATAATAATAATAATAATAATAATAATAATAAAGCATGCTATGTGATTATCCAACATTACTTCATGATGATAATTTATTCTCATACAGTAGTTGTCCTTTAGGCAATACTGTAGTTGTAATATTACTAAATAAACTGTAAAATAGTTTGTTTGGGTGAAATAAAATGTTCTGGGAACCTGGTAACCACGGAGGTATCTGGTATACAATATAAACATTATAACAAATTTTAACAAACTACTATGAAGACTGTATTTACTCAGTGCAGGTTTTTAACATCCAAGTGAAAGATATAACACCAATATGTCAGAAAAAAAAACAGAATCACTGATTTGAAAAAGGATCATCCCCTCCTAAAATGACTAGTAAACACAATCAAGTGAAGCTAATAGCCTCTTCAATGGCATACAAAGCCATTTGACTTTCAACTATAATCAGCTGTGGTTATTTTGTTTAGCTCAGCATGAAATTCTGGGGCATTTCAGTCCCTGGTATGAACTGGAGCAAAAGATCTCCTGGACAAAGTTGTGCACAGGGACAAAGAGATGGATTGAAAAACATTTCAAAGACTTTATCACCGTCTAAAAGCACAATCGAGTCTATTATTAAGAAGTGAAAGGTATTTGGTACAACACATGGATCAGATCGTTGCTCCAAACTGGATGAAAGAGCCAGGAGGAAACTGGTCAATAAGTACTACTACTGAGAGGCCAACAGTAACTCTGAAGCAGCTGCAGAAACGTATAATAAAGAGTGTACATTGTGTGCATGTGACAACAATGTCACAGATTATTCACAAACGTGGCTTGTAAAGGAGGGTTTCAAGAAAAAAAGTCACTCCTCAAGAAAGGCAACATGCAGTCAAGGCAGAGCTTTGCAAAAACACATGTAGGTGGTCAGATAAGACGAAAATTGAATTATTTGGCCACAACATTAAACAATATGTCTGTCGGAAATCCAATACAGCTCACCATCCAAATAACACCATTCCTACAGTACAGCATGGAGGTGGTAATTTCCTGTTATGGGGTGTTTATCTGCAGCAGGGACTGGAACACTTGTCAGGATAGAAGTGAAATGGATGGGGCAAAATGCCATTAAATTCTTGAGGAAAAGGGAACCCTTGAGGGACCCTTCCCCCGGAGTGCATTGTGGAACGGTACATTTTACTTTATTGTAACCCATAGTACATTTTTGCATTGAAAATGTATTGTAACACCGTACATTTTAACATTGGAATTATATTGTAATACAGCACATTGTAACTATTGTAACTTTATTGTAACTCATGATACACTGTATTTTTAATTTTTACCTTTATTGTAACCCAGTAAAATGGAGCATTGGTGACATATTTTTACAAAAAAAGTGCATTGTGTGCTTTTGTACTCATTTGTTTCTCACAAACCTATTGTGCGTTGTATTTCTAAGAAGTGTTGTACAAAAGTAGTGTGTTTGCCAAAGTGATGAAATCTTTGGAACCTTTACATTATTCACAAAATAAAGTGCTATGATTTGTTATGTATTATTATGTATGTATAATAATAATAATAATAATAATAATAATAATAATAATAATAAACAAACAAACAAAAAATAATAATAATAATAATAA
>JAQMYL010000002.1:2974799-2987943 GCA_030014365.1 Clarias pachynema | reverse complement strand
AGCTTTACAGAGCAGAAGTAGCAGATATACATCTCAATATCAACTGTTCAAAGGAGATTATTGTATATTTTGGATAAGCATCTTCAAAAACTTTGTTTTTACAGTGTAGAAAGAAATAAACATCAGGAACGACAATGGAATTAGTTGGTGTGTCCAAACTCTTGATTGGTATGGTATAAGATTATTAACCTCTTTTCTAGGCAAATGTTACTAAAATTATTATTATTATTATTATTTTTTTTTTAGAGAATTTTGGTTCTTTCAAGAAATAAAATCTTAAAGTTAGCAAAATTATCTGCCAATAGAAGAAGGAATTTCCGCTTGATAATATTAGAGTATATGCGGTTTGTTGTAATATTAATTTTAGAAAGTGAAAATGAATGTACAGCATGTGTATTCAAGATATTTTCACTCGCTAAGAGATAATTTTTGAAGAGTTGTTTTGAATAGATCTTGCTAGTTATTATTGTGAAATTGTTTAATTTGCTATAGCTATTTGTTTGTTTTTCTTTTGTGTTTTTTGTTGTATATATTTTGTTTAACTTGGTCTTCCTGAGTTGTTCCTTTAGGAACACGGTGGCTTAGTGATTAGCACTGTTGCCTCACACCTCCAGGGTTGGGGGTTAAGAATCTCAAAAGAATCACTTCTCCATTCTTTTTCATGTTCTCGCCATGCTTGGTGGGATTCCTGCAGGTCCAACGGTTTTAGTCCAACGACTTGTTGTGTAGACTGCTTCATGTTCCCAAATTGCCTGCAGTGTACAGTACAAGTGTGTGTGTGTGTGTATGTGATTCAGGGTGTCCTCCGTCTTGTGTCCTAAGTTTCCGGGGATGGACTCCAGCCCCTCGTGACCCTACTCAGGATATGAAAAATGAACAAATAAATGTTATTCTGTCTTGTTTCATGTGAGTTGTTTATCTGCCTTTAAGGTAATGGGGTCAGTATACAGTGTAGTTTGGCTTTTGTTTTGTTGCTGGTTGAAATCTTCTGTTTAGTTTAATGTTAGAGGTTCTTAACAATGTTGTAAAAATGTAATTAATCTACTGTGGCATATTCTATTGCTAAACTAATGCATTTGAAAGCATTGTCAAAGATAGTAGACTGGAAACAGTCGAGCATATGTTTAATAATGTTATGATCCGTGCATAATTATAGGTTTTCAATTCTGGATTGTGTCTTTTGGGGGGTTCCAACGTGTTGTCATGTTTCCTCTGACTGTGTTGTCATGTTTCCTCTGCATTTTTCGGTCTCACTCTGAATGCTTTACACCCCATCACACTTAGAGAAAGACCACGAAGTTCCCACAGTGTCCTAAAAATATTGAAGAACACATTGGGTCAAAATGGAAGTTCACACCAATTCCTAGCCACGTCCCTGTCAGATTCTCAATGCATCTATCATGTTGTCACTAATTTCCTGTTGTGCACATGATCACACTTCACCAGGTGCAACGAGATCGTACTGAGTTATTATTATGTTACATATGTCCAATCAGATTGTGCCACGCTCTTACCAGGGACTTAATCACACACTTACAGTACAATGTTGTCATTGCGTCTGGTGGGATGGTATAGATAGAGCGACACACGCATTGCTTTTCATCATGAAGTGATGGTGTGCATGCATGCCATAAACGTGATAAGCACCAGAAGAACTTAATATGATCTTTAAGCAGTCTTCTACAACATGGACATACCATGGTCATAGGACGAGCCTGAAGAGGGCGCTGTGAGAGCTCTATTGATGTTGCAGTGACATCCAGTCTTTCCCATCTGCACCATGCTTGTAGTACGTCAATGAAGTCACTAAGAGGTGTTAGATATGCCATTAACTGGTCAATACCTTTGTTAGAGTTCTTCTTGCGTCTTGCATCATGCTCGTCCTCAAGAGGCTTTAAAAAAAAAAAAAAGGCATTTCAAGGGAGACAACACTACATCCTTATTGGTTTCTCCTATAAATGTTTTCACACAATTTTTGAGGATGTAGTGGGAACGTAGCTCAGTGTGATCTGGAGCAATGACGTTAGGGGTTAAGTCTGTGATTCTGTAGGCCACTATACTACATCCTGACCTTAAGCAGTATGCGAAGCTGCCAAGACAGTTCCCTAGGGTTCAGCTGTTTATTATAAATAACCACAAGCTCTAAACATCTTACTTTGTTTTGTGATCTATTCTCGGTTATATATTGGCATGTCTTGGGGAAAAAAAAAAGTGTTTATCACCCTTTCTGTGCATCAAATTGATTTCTTGGCTGATACTAGCGTTTAGATCTCCGCATAGTAAAGTGTCTCAAACAGAGAGATCTCAAACAGAGAGCATTCACAGTGGGAAAGATGTCTTCATTAAGACAGGGGGATTTGTGTGGCGGGATGCAAACAGACACACAGGTATACTGCCAAGGGTAAAACTTGTTTTTGCGTGAGCCAGATGTGCGATCCTACTGTTTTGATTGGTATAAGGGACAGTGTTAGCTCAGTGTTTAAGATGTTGCTCTCTCTCTCGCTCTCTCTCTTCTCACCTCCCCTGTATCCTTATACAATACTTTTAATTCTTCATCTCTTTATTTACAGCCCTCATTTTTTATACTAAAACCAAACAGTTGAAGATTAAAATGTATATACATTTTATACACTTGTTTATCTTTCATCCACAGACAGTTTGTAGCTTTTATTGGTTCTTCCATTCATTTATTTCTTTTTCTCAGCATGACTTACTGTACAGCTTAAACAGAAACAGCTTTATTTCTAATTGTTATAATAATGCTGACACTGGAGACTCCTTCTATAAATGCTCTCTGTGATCTTGTAATGGAAACAAAACAAAAAAACTCACCATGTCGACAGCTATGCATTTATTCCCTGTTTAAGTTCCTACTAATATAAATTAATTAAAATGTTACAACCAATCAGAAACAAGAATACAAGAGCGTTTATCAGATTTCCATAGTGCAGTTACACCAAAGAAATGCAGCATGGACAGTAGATGCATGTGCACAAGTGTGTGTATATAATACAGACAGAGAGAGAGAGAGAGAGAGAGAGAGGGACAAAGACAGGCAGAACATCTTCACTACACCGTGAGGAGATCAATGCCGTCCTGTCCGTGTTTTGACAAGCTCCACTATCGTGCTTCTTTTCCAAATGTCAAGCACTGTTCTTTCGCCGTTATCGGCCGGGACGTATTGAGCGACCCGCAGGCTCGATGGATGTGTGCGAGGAGAGAAAAGGAGAGAGTGTCAGCACCTGAACAAGGACATACAGCTGCCCACTGTGTGATACTCAAGGGGAAAAAAAGCAGCTGCTATGAAAATCCCTGCAAATATTTAATCGAACAGTTTCTCCAGAATGGAAACGTTCCCCGTTTTCCCTGGTGAGAGAATAAACCATGCTGTACCGATGCTATTGTAACAGCGCTCAGTGATTCATTGTGTAGCACTGAAAAGAAAAATTCTAAGTGGTTGGATGATGAGTACTTTTTGATTATTTTAAATAATACGCTGGATGTGAAACTTCTGTACAAATGGCTGTAGAACGATTAAATATGGGTCTGTTTTTAAATGCAAAGGGAAAAAAAAAATTTTTTTTAGTCCACATTTTCCATTTCTAATTTTACAGGTAAGTGCTTGTTCTTAACTCCACTTTGACTACGGTACTCTGACCTTAACCTGTGTAAATCTTGGGTTTTGCCGCATAAATGCCATTTTCATATTTTCACTGGCAATCTGATAAAGTATTTTCCTCCAGCATGCAAGGCCTGTCTTTAACTATCTGTTTGTGAAAAAAAAAAAGCTACATATTCTTCCTTTGAAAGCTTTGAAGTTATATGTTTTTTTTTTTTTTTTACAAAACATGACGTTAAGCAGCTGCATTACAGAGCAAAATGAGACACGTCCACATGTGCAACTACTAATGTGACCAAAAGAAAAAAAAAACAAATGCACATTTTTTTGTCAATATGTCATTAATATTGATTATGATGGCTATATTATGTGTTGGCGAGTTCATTTGTGAAAATGCTCCTAGAGCCGCTCTCTCACACTGTGAGTTCTGGAATATGGCGTGTGCCATCAACGAAGAAAACTCCATACTGTAGATGTGATAACTTGGTGATTCAGTACATTCAGGTCGTCAGCTGACTTCATTTTATTGCCCCATAACGTTACTGAGTCTCGACCTGAGTAACTGATCAACCCCAGATCATAACACTGTCTCCAGAGGCTGTACAGTGGACACTATACATGATGGAGCATCGCTTCATGTCCTTCCCTTCTTACCCTGACACGCCCATCACTCTGGAATAGGCTCAATCTGGACTCATCAGGTCACATGACCTTTTTCCATCGCTCCAAAGTCCAGTATATAATTCTTTATACTGTATGTTCCCTAGCAACCTGAAGCATATTATTTTTGATTAACACATTGTACTGTATGTGTATGGAAATGCACTTACTTTCACTATTAAACCCAGCTCTGATTTCTACTCTCCATATATTATGACATTCTAACTTCAGCAAGTGTTTAAAAAATCTCTAAGCAGGATTTTTTTAGACCACATTTCACATAGTTCAACACTATTCTTCCAGATTTTAATCATGTGTTTGACAGTTATTAACATAATGATGGTGCCACACTGGCTTAGTGGTTAGCGGTGTCACTTTGCACATTCCGGGTTCGATTCCCTGTGTGATACTCCAGTTCCTCTTGGTACTCCAGTTTCCTCCCACAGTCCAAAGACATGTAGATTAGGCTAACTGGCGTTCTGTAGTGTGTGAACGCATGTGTGGAAGTTGACCAGAGGTCCTACCACAGTTGTAAAAATGTGAATAAATAATAACGGTCACCACTGACCTCCACAGTTCGTAGTTGGACTACAGAGGTTCCTGGATGGATGGATGGATGGACCGTCATTCCAGTTCATTTAAATCTCTTCAGCTGTTTGCTTTGCTTGATGCAGGACAAAAATTGAACCTTTCTAAATTGGTGACTTTCTTTTGCGTGTAGTTGGAAGTAGTTGACCAGCTCTGAATACTTTTTTCACTAGTGAACCCTGTATAATTTTCTGCCTGACCTAAATTTTAAATATTATCTTTTCCTCATATAACATTTTTCCCCTGATATATATATATATGTACTGTATGTATGTATGTATAGTGAGAAATGATGGTAATTTTCTTGCCAATTGCTATTGCTTTATAATTTTCACTTCTGCGAGTTGTGAGAAAGAAAATAAGTAACAATGTGTGGCATGTTTGATTCAAAGCAGCAACTGCAGGAAGTGTCTATTATAAAAATAAACTGTTGCCTATTGTTAGAAATCTTTATACGGTCTCTTCACAACAAGACAGAAGGAGCAGTCTTCACAATAGGAACGAAGAAGCTAAGGGTGCTTCCATGTATGTGGCAATGATTAGATCGTGCCCTTGTGTGCTCACTATAAATTCACTATACAGTCAGTGTATTAATGATCATAAGGCTTTATTTTATTTTTTTTCTTTAACAAAAACAATGCTATGGTATTATTTCTGTATTTGTACTGTATGTACAGCTTTGGCGCAACAAACTTATCACACAATTTTGGATTCATTTTATTTAGTATTTCTGCATTTCTGAACAGGAATATGATGCTAACTGTGCATTAGGATAGCAAAGCTGAATTAGCCTAGTGTGTGTGTGTGTGTGTGTGTGTGTTTGTGTGTGTGTAGTGTTGTAAAAGTTTTTCTTTGGTCACCTAATTAGCTATCTTCAGTGCCACACTGTGCATGTGTACAATTGTGTGCCCACGTTCCGAATATAAAGCAGCATATTGCCTTATAATTAGGGATTGTCTTCGTAATATCCGAGAGGCTGATACAGCACTATTTGCCGGGATAATAAGTCATTGTTTCAAGCCTAAATGCTTCATTTGTATGGGGTAAGCGGCAAACCGGTGGCGAAATGAATGTCTGCACATCCATCCTCAGAGTCGCTTTCATTTCCCCAGCGCTGTTTTTAGGACAGCCATAAACCTGACACCGGGCATTGGCATTAAAATAACTGGACACGTTCGTGCCAAGGCAATCAAGCCGAAAGAAAAAGCAGCCATTACCCACGGCACTAATCATCCTGAGTACAGCTGACCTACGCCGTCACCCGGGTTCGCTAGCCTCGCCGTATTCGAAGCTCTGCCACTGATTTAAAATGGTGGAATCTGATTAAGACTATAAATTTCATTAAAATAATGGCGGGTTGTAATCCAGGAGATTTGGCCTATGTTTGTTTTTGCGCTCCGGAGCTCAGATGAACAGGCCCGATCGAGATAATGTGGAGATTATTCATGTAGCGATGGCTACCTGAAGGATTAGCCTACCATCCAGGGAATAGAGAGGTCATGTAAGGGGTGTTGGTGTTTGGATAAACAACTGTAGCATATAGTGAAAGCTGGAATCAGTGATCTCCACTGATGAAATGGCATCATTCAATATGTTATTCATCCCTGGTCCTTCTGGGGAAAAAAATAGAAAAATAAATTTCGCATGCAATCAGAGCTTAGGGAGGACGAGATTGGATGGAGGAGTTGTGCAATTTGAAGAGATGATATTTTTTATCTATGTTTCAGTAAATCCTCAACGTTGCCAAATGTAATCCAGAGAAATCCTGGCGAATGGCTGATTAAAACTTGATTTTTGTTTGATTTCGCTCTGACGGTACGCACGAGAAAACTAGGAATGAAATGTAATAGGAACATCCGAAATCTAAATATCAGTTATGGATTCTTTTATTTAGGAGGACCAACAAGAACGTTGTAGGCTCTGAAGGCATCCAAAGACAGATATTTTATATTAGTTGTAAATCATGCAGAAAGTCCAGACATTATCTGGGTTTAGATGAGAAAAAAAAGGTCCTTAACAAAAAATGTCCTTAACAAGTTAACACAGTTTTTTTTAAAAATATACATCCACTTCCCTTTAATGACTCCTGCTGAGCCACACCCCTCCAGAGAACAGCGGACCTACGCCACAAACTGGGAGAGGGGTATCTTTTTATATGATGTCACATTAGGAGAAAATCTAATTTGCCTGTTGAAACCAAGATTGAAAAAGTTACAAAAGGGATGTTTTTCTCATGCTTTTTTGTTTATACATAAACATTATCTGAATGTCTAATCATGGCTAAAAGGCAATTTTGCACAACATGTAGTATACTGAATTCATTCATGTAATTTACTGTAAGTAATGCTTTCTCCTGCAAGCAATTTATCATAGCGGAATCCATCTACTAGCACGTTGTTGAACATGTGACAAAACAAACAGACAATAAACCAAGCTCAGGATCGAACCGGGAACCCTCAAGGTGCGAAGTGGATTTACGGCTAAAACCATAAAGATGATTATTTTATTTTACAGCACAGTTTTATTAGTCTTAAATGACAGCAATTTGTCACTGATTACAGTTTTCATAGAGACATCAATGTCCTGTAAAACAGCTTATCGTTTATGTTATAGCAGCTACGAGATTTGTTCACTCATCAGAGTCTCATTTCTATTGTCCTAAAAAAAAAAAAAAAAAAGATTTGCTGAACAAACGTCATTAATATATAATGTATGATTTGCAGCAACACTACTGTTAAATACGAGAATTGAGAATTTAACAACATTGTGAGATACAAAAAAAACATGTTAATGTAACAAAACATGTTAATATCTTAAGTCTCGCTGACTGATACAGCATTTTCTTACAAGGTAATTTGTTCTATATCGAAGAACATGAGTCATAAAGTGTATAAGTACTTATCTGCAATCTTTTATAATAGAGAATCCCTCTGCTTCGGCCATCGTCATTTAACCTTTATGGCTTTCCACAGAGCGATAAGAACCCATTTTACCTTTATCCCCTTCAATAAGAAATAACAATAAAGGTTGTGAACTCGAGCTTGTACTTCCCAGGTTTTATTTAATCAGCCCGTTAAAGCTTCACTCATAACACATGCACGGTTCGTTAATTAATGAATTCATAAATGCTGATTGTTGTGCTTCTGATTGCTGTTCTTCATCGCTTACCTACAGGGAGAGCGTTTGATCAGGAGCCTGACCATCTGATCAGAGACTTGCTGTAAAACCCAAACGTAGCTATTATGTTTGAAACGCTGATATATCTTGTAGACAAAGAAACCACCATGGAATAGTTGTTTTTATGCCGTAAACAGTAAATAGAGCCAAAGAAACAACAGGGAGTCTTTCTGTTTTCACAAATCCCATTTATTGAGAATGTAAAAGTTGGTGTGAGCTGAGCCCTCCAGCTGAGAACAAACATGGCAGAGATCTTTATGAACCTCAGCCAGGTTCACACCTACTAATATAATAACTTTAAATGAGGTGTCTTGGGTAAGTTTATGTATATAAGGATATATCATTATTAGAAGGTTTTCACTGAATGTGATTTTTATTATCATTATTAATTCTGTGTTTTTATGTTGTTATATTGATACATATGCATTATTGTGTTTATCTATTGTAATTATTTTTATATAGCTTCTTTATATTCCTGTTATTATTATTACTTTCTTTTCTTTTATTTACGAATTACTTGTAAAGCTGTATTAATGGGGTCTACAGTAAGTACTTCAGGTCAGGCTGTTATAGGAAATGAATCAACAACCAAGTGGTGTGATGAAGTGAAATTACCGTTGACACAAAGAAGTTGATTAGTTTCCAGTAAAACCAGGTCAACCAGTGCGATACCTAGTTGACCTGTTTTTATTGGAAACTAATCAACTTCTTTGTGTCAACGGTAATTTCACTTCAAGCAATTTCCCAAGAATAAACTTTAAAAATATATATTTTTATTAATGACATGACACATGACACATCATACTGTAAACCCATTCACAGGAACATATAATGTTTTGGATTGTCCATGAAGAGCTTCCTGTTTTTCGCCTTAAGATGCAACCAGTGTTTTTTGTTTGTTTTTTGCTAATAAATGGTTAATACACACACACACACACACACACACACACACACACACACATAAAATACACCTTGCCGTGTTGAAGAGAAAAAAAAAGGACAAATTATATTAAAAGATGTAAAGGTTTTAAAATTCACCTAATCACACAAACTTTTAATGAAAATTAAAACATTTAAAATTTTTAATCTGTATTAATCTAATGTATCTTTGATTAGTTGTTACTATAGAAACTGTGGTAGCTAAACCACCAATCCTGCAGAAAGTATATATCATTGCACCGCGTGTGTTCACAGGTAGAAAGCTAGACTTTGAAGTAGAAAAAAGAGCCCCTGCAGTTTTCAGTATGGGGTAACTCTCAAATATTAATTAGTGCTCGCTATTACACTTAGATTACATTATGTCTTATCTTGCACATGAATGGCTGTGCTGTTATAATATACAATATACCGTAAATTATTATGCACACTGATTTAAATATTTGGAAATTACTTTACACTAATGCACTTATCCCAGTGTTTCATCATTGCTTCGATACCATCAAGGTAGAAAGTTTTCTCAGTACGCTGGAGCCATAATTGCCGGACTACCTGCTTCACATCTGAAACTCTGGCTTCCGAGGAGCTCCTTTAATGGCTTGGAGCAAGGTCAGGACCGCAAGTTGGTGAAAAGTTATCCACCGATTTTCAAGGATTAGGCGATCCACTCACTCAATGTTCATGGGAATGACAGCGGGATTGTCAGTCGCGGATGTATAGCCTTCTTGTTTGCACTTTTCAGATGTTTTACTGAGGCTAAGTCTTCTGTAAATTTGAATCGCTTTCATGCCTTCATTCACCCGAAATTTCATCACAAGTCCCGGTTTGACTTGAACGCCTCTCATAATAATATTTTTGTAGAAGCTTTCTCATATCCCTGAGCGCTGAAGAATCATTAGGGATTGTGGAAATGTACCAGACACAGCCTTTGTATTGTTCTCTTCTTTGAATATAAGAGCTTTTTCATGTTTGTTTTTGTTTGTTTTGTTTTTGAGCTTGATGTGAGAAGCAGTGTGCTTTTTTTCATTTGGGCACAAGCCATTTTACTAATAGAGCTAAGTCCAAAATGGAGAGAACTGGGTGTTTTGCCAAAACCATGTTTGCAGAATCAATAGGGAGCATATAATGGTGCAGCAGATTTGGTGGACGGCTTAGAAACCAGAATTATGGATTTTAGTAATTGGTTCAGAACGAGTGTGAAAGCAGTCAGGAAATGTAAATAAATAAATAAATATATATATATATATTAGAGACACATGTTGAAATACTCTCCATTGCTACATAATTTTTTAAAAAGGGTTTCACTGGGTATTACAGCTAGAAAGTAGGACACAGTAGAGGATATAATGTCTGAAAATACCTTTAGCATCAGTTTATAGGGAGGCACCACCTAACACACACATTTCAGTCCCCCATCAGCAAGGTTCATGGTCAATAAACACTCCAACTCTCCAAATGCAGCACAATCTAACCATCAGATTATGGATTACTGTAATCCATTGAGCTAAAGGGTAAAGTCGCAACAAAACACAAGCTCATTCAATCACATTCTATAATGTTTGTGTGTGTGCATTTGTGTGTGCTGCAAACACTAGTATAAATCACTGTCACCACTGTGGGGTAATTATTATTATTACTATTATATATACTGATCAACCACAACAGTAACACTGCCAGCAGTAAATTGGCAACTGGATCATGGTCACATCTACCTTTACATTAAAGCCATTTGGCAGACACCTTATTATTACATCCAATGAACCACAGTCTACCAGGCACAGTGCTTAGAGGAAGGAGGAAGGTTGAAGATTGTTGGCCCAGGTTCCAAATCTCCCAGATTCCTCCAATCAAGCACCCATGGGATGCACCAAACAAACAAGCCTAATCCACAGAGGTTGCGCCCTGCAATCTAAAGGATCCTCTGTTAACATTTCACCAACGTTCCCATGGAGGCATGTCCCGAGTGGTCCGAGAGCCACCCAGAAGGCACAAGGGAACACAAACCTTACAGTAGGTGGCCGATCAGCCATGACATTAACACATTAACACTGATGATCAATTATACCTGTATACCAGTAAACTGGTGATAGGATCATGGGCACCCAAGATTCACCCGTGCCTGTGGGGAAGAAGGCCAGCCTGTCTGCTCCAATCCCCCCAGAAATAAAAAAAGGCTGCACAAATCCACATGTTGGCCATGATAGAAATGCACCAGAGCCCACAGTGCACCACAGCCCACCATACAAAACCCAAATTCCCTACAAGGGAATCACCAATGGGATGCGCTGAACATCCAAATCTGCTCAACAGAGGCACCAACCTACCATCCACAGCACCTAAAGGATCCCTTACCAACCTCCTGGTGCCAGACACCACAGCACACTTCCAGCGGCCCTGCAGAGCCACACTCTGAGGGGCCAGAACCACCACGGTGACACAAGGGCTATCCATCCCAAAACATAGGTGGATTTAATGTTAATAATTTTATGTTATGGTTGATCATTGTATGGTACAGTATGCTTATTCCTGTGTCTGGTGTACTGTGGTATTAATACTGTATTTTGCATATTGTGTACTATAATAGATAAGACTGCAATGCTAATTGATAGAAACATGTTGAAATCATACTAGTGGTCCAGAATTCCCTAATCCAGAAAACAATTGCCTAAAAACCTCACACACTGTTAGCTCTACTCTTCCACACTCACCCCATTATCACACTCCTTGGACACTTACATCCAATTATCCTCTCTTTGTCATCACACATATTAACAATGATAATTACAGTGTTAGAAATTAATAATGACTTTATGACATGTAACGAATTTAATTTATTCACTCGTTCATCTTCACTAGCCATTTAATCCTGGTCTGGGTTGCAGAGGCTATACTACTGGGATACAGGGATGTGAGACGGAATGCTGGCCACACACATTCACACATATGCTACATTCATTTCTAGAGGATGTTTAGCACATCCAGGCCATCCACTGGCATCTTTTTAGGAAGTGGAATACCTGTAGGAAACCCACGCAGAAGTGAGGAACATGCAAAGGACACCAACAGTAACTGACGTTTAGGGTCAAACTATGAGAACCTGGAGCTGTGAGGTTGCCAAACAGCGGCTGATATGGTGTGGATGGTGCAGTGCTGGTATAAGTGGATGAGGATTCTGGTGGTCCGGTGGTGGACCATTTTCATCAATGGATAAGGTACTGTGGAGGCTAATCCTTTGTGGTGTACATCATAAAATTGAGCATACATGTATTCCAGGGTATTTGGTGTATCTGATGAATTATCATGGAAGCTTGTTTCTGTTGCAACAGCCTTGCTTACTGATTCACCGCACAAAAACCATATAGCAAACATGGCTGTCATGCTCTGATGTTTCTGTACCACAGAAGAAGAAGAAAAAAAAAAACAGGCAGAAACACTGACAGCCAGTCTCAGAGAGCAGAAAAAGCTTGCATTCTGAGACAGCAAAGCTCACAGTACTGGTGTTGTAAGAGCGCTGCAATCAGTACGTTTCCAGCATTTTTTCTTATCACTATCCTAACAGAAACTGTCAAAGTCCTAATAAATAGATGCTGGAAAAATCACAAACGTCCACAGAAACCCACCTTATACTTCCATCTGCCTCCACACACTTGTCTATGGATGTTGCCTTGTCTACGATGTCTAGTTGGCAAGCAGGATCGTTGTTTAATTAGCTCTTCTTCCACTCTAGCAAGCAGGTCAGACAGCAGGCTTTGAGGTCAGATCACATTCTTCTCCTTCCTCGATTCAAAATCTAGCAGAGAGTGAAGTCAAAGTTAGAAGATCCTTTGCAGTGCTGTTTCAGCATAACCTCACCACCCTCATTTACCTCTGCCTCCTCCACCTGGTGAGAATGCAGAGGCTGAAGTGGAGCAGCCAGAAGAACTGGAGAAGAAAAAGCTGACGTCTTGTTTTTTTTTTTTTCTTTTCTTTTTGATATGTCATTCAGGCAGCAGCAAAACAGATGCTCTTCACCTCCCCATGCCTACCACATACTGTCTGTGTATTTTGCACAGCATCCCAAACCAGTAGAGTGTTTATATATATATATATATATATATATATATATATATATATATATATCATATTATTATATAACGCCTCAGTTGGTGCACACCAGCCTCTAGA
>JAQMYL010000002.1:2955112-2965739 GCA_030014365.1 Clarias pachynema | reverse complement strand
TGGAAGCGTCTCTTATATCTGGGGCATCATCATATAACCCCGCGCTTCCACATCAACTATATTTAAATAAATAAATACGTCTACGGCACAAAAACACGGGATGAATAGCTTACTCCATGAAAGGGTTAACCCGTCATGGAGGGTGCTAAGGAACGGGAGAGAGCGTCATTGAGGCTCCGCCCCCCCGGCCACCCGACAGAACCTGTCGTCTAATTCGAGTGCTTGGAGGCTATTTCCATCTCTGCGGAAGCGAGGGAAAATGTCTATCCTGCCCATTCCACAAGAAGCGCAAGGCGCGCTAGAGAAGCGGACGGAGGAATTTCCCGATCAGCGTGCAAGAGAAAGGAGGGGAATCCGTCTCCCGCAGCTTTTTTTTGTTTTGTTTTTCTTTTTTTTTTCTATCCATTCACAAGAAGCGCCGAGGCGCGCTTGAGAAGTGGACGGAAAACTTCCTGATTCGGCAAGAACGCGAGAGAAAGGGGGATTCGTATCGTGCACGCCTGCCAGATTACACTGTTTAACCCAGGAATGCGCCATGGCTCGCGGTTCTGCTTAAAGAATGCGAGCCGCGCGCGAAGCACTCGAAACAACGATGTGGAAATCGTACTTTCGAAAGAGCGGAGGTACGGATCTCCTAACAAACTCCACCATATCGGTGAGTTAATACTTTTAAATTCGCTTGCACCCATCACACGCGATCACAAAACGTACTGAAAACCGTACCGGTTTACTCCTATTTATAACCTGCAGGTGCGCTTCATCAGATGACGTCACCTGACCGAGGTTATATATGCCAAAATTTGGCGTGTTTTTGATACACACATACTTCACAACCGGCAACACAGAAAGATGTTCCCAAAGCGTTTTCACGCAGCATCGAGTGTAGCTTTTGAAAGGCAACACGTTAGCCATTTAACATTAGCACCCATGAGGTTTCAGGTGTGTACGCTGCGTGTTGGAGATTTAACCTAAGAATGTGTGCGTTAATTTATCTACAATAAAGTAACGATTTATAGTAACGATGAGTAAAATCGTCCCATCGTCATGTAGTCAAGGTTGACAAATTAACATCACCACAACGTTCTGACAACCTGCTGGGTTCTGTTTAAACATCTGCTTCCTCAACAGCCCGTCTCTCTCTTTCTCTGTCTCCAAAAGTGAATAAAAAACCTTTTCATGTTACGTATATACAGTTAGGTGTTTCGATCAGGCCCCTTATCCCCAGTGAAGGGCAATCTTAAAGCTTCAGCATACCAAGACATTGGATGATGCTCTGCTTTTATGCATCTTTGTGGCAACAGTTTGAGGAAGACCCTTTTCCATTCCAACATGACTGAGCCCCAGTGCACAAAGCAAGGACTATAAAGACATGGTTTGATGGGTTCAGTGTGGAAGAAATTGACTGGCCCTGACCTCAACCCCATCGAGCAGCTTTGGGATGAACTGGAACGGAAGCACCACAATAAATTAGACTATCATTGAAAAGTTTATTCATTTATTTTAGTAATTTCATTCAAAAAAGTGAAACTCATATATTATATAGATTCATTACTCACAGACTGGAGGAAATTCTCCAAGCACAGGGAGAACATGCAAAGTCCATCCACACAGACCCGAGGCTAAATTGAACCCTCAACCCTGGAGGGGCGGGGCCACAGTGATAACCACTACGCCACCATATCGTTATACTGTACGTATCTCCTGAATGAATAAATATAAATCTACAAATCAATCATATAATTTTTTCCCCCATAAACTTCCTTTACCCTGATCCAAAGAGTTATTATTGTCTTCCTGTCTTTGATTTGCTTTCCTTAATGCTCTATGATGAGATAATTTATGCTAAACTAAATCAATAATGCGCTTTATTATTAATTAGCTGAACCCAAATTAAGGTAGGACATCAAAGATAAAGATTTATTCCAAGTTCTTTTTTCTGGCATTAAATTTAACCGGCGATCCGATCGGATCAAACCCACATCGTGCTTGTGATCTCTATCTCCTGTCCTTTATGTTTCTTTTATTTTTTTTTTTGAGATATAAAAGCACCAGTATCTCTTTCACATTTCTCTCTCTTTCAGATCAAAGCAGACGTCTTTATTTATTCCACAGCGTTCTGGTCTTCAAACCCCGGCCGCCTCCAGCTGCAGATACACTGCATGGAAATCATGTCCTGGTCAGAGCGGCATGCTAAACCTCACTGAGCTGTGGAGTTTAAGGCGTTTAGGGCTGTGTTGAAAGTATCGAAGGATGCACATGGAGAAGTGGATAGGGAATAAAATAAAAAAGTAAGACAGCGGGAAATAAATGCATGGTTGTGAATTTTTGATAATGAAAAGAAAACACTGCTGTGCATGATGCTTGTTATAGGGCTTTTATTGCAGCAGTATAGACTCCTGATGGGGTGCCAATCAATCGCAGGGAGCAACTATGTACACACACACACACACTCACCCGCACATGCTCACATTTGGAAACACCAATAGGCCTACAATATGTCTTTGGACTGTAAAGGAACCCCACCAAGCACACGGAGAACATGCAAACTCAACACGCACAGACTGGAACCATAATTTAAACTCCCAATTTTAAAGTTTTTCTTTTTTCCAAACTATAGTTTAACTCAGAAATTATGAATTGGGTTGATCAAGGGGCAGGATTTACACTCATAGAGGTTTGATAGTCGAATAATTATTGGCAAACTTGTGTGTCATAATTTGATACCCAAATGTTTCGTTAGCACTGTTGCTACCGGTTTAGTAGCTGGCATTAATAAATGCTAGGCCTGTATCTCATTTTGGGAATGTACACAAATTATAAGCTCTTTAATTTATAACTTATGTAGATTTGTGTCAGTAGGTTAAAGAAATAACTCGAGAGGCTTCTTAATTTGGGTTTAGACTTTGTTAGCACAAAAAGGTCATGTTATTCATGAACGTGCTTCCTAAATAATTTAATGCTTAAACAGGCAGTTATGAATAGTAATTAGTTTCTGCTATAGCTTTAAATGCATTATATGCATTAAACCTTAAAATTCAAGCAGAATATATATATATATATTTTTATATATATTTATAGTGTCCTGCCAGTGTGTGTTGACACGGAGGTTTCAGACAGCAAACTATGCATTTCGGTTTTCAGATACGTTAGATAAAACCAAAGTTATCATTACTTTAATGCATACAGCATACGAATTTAATCCGCTTCAAAAAAACGAGTTATTACGATGAAATTTCATATTGTTTCAGCCACCCAAAATTTTACGAATTTCCAAACTATTATCATATTTTTGCATATAAAAACAGTCGAAACATTTAGAAAAGACAAGTAAGTGAAATAAAATGTGAAATAAATAGACATTAAACTTATTTAACTTTCATTTATGATTCCTCACCGGCTGCGTTAAAAACTGAAACTGAAAGCGGCTCCCTTTTCTTCTTGCTACCATCCTTGCTAATATTCTTGGGACTCATGGTGTTAAGTCAAATCTTGCACAAAGGGCAAGGCGAAACTTCTTAAGTTCTTTTGCCGAGGTACCAGTGTACAGTATGTCAAACTTATCAAAGGCTTGTAGTATTATTATTATTTTTGGTCAAAGAAACAAAACGACCATGAAAACACCTAGTCCTCTGTATCTGTGCTATTTCTTTGCCTGTATGACACATTTTTTATTTTGTTGCTCATATAGTTGGTTAAAATTAAATAAAATTCAATTCATCATATTGCCTAGGTTGTGCTAAAAAAAGAGTGTATGTCACTCTATACTGAACAATACTAAGCCCTATTTGTAAATATTTATTGAAACGCAGTGAGGAAAAAAATGGCTAAAACTGCTCTTGTTTTTTTAAGGGCTACAAGGAAGAACAATTGACAATTCATGGACAAATCAATTTAGATAGATAGATAGATAGATAGATAGATAGATAACGACCCTTGAATGCTATATACCTACGTTTTGTTTGTTTGTTTCGTTTTGATCATTCATTACAAGTTTGTCTTAAATATGAATTCACCTGTACCTGTGTCCTCGAGCCATAATCTTTGAGGATATACCTATTTATTTATTTGTTTATTTATTTATTTTTTGTTTGTTTATTATGTATAGCAGATATAAACGTCCATTCGCTCACCAATCACAGAACAGCTTTCAAGACTACAGTATTATACTGTTTGTTGGAAAACTTCCACCTTCTTACAAAACTGCTTGCCCTGGAGACTTTTATTATCTATTACGTTTCATACATTTTGCATCCATTGCTAAGTTGCTCTGGGTGTAGCGGTGTAAAGACTTCCCTCGATTTTATATTTGGAAGTGTGAGCAATGAATTTCAATTTCTAAGACACCTGAAATGGCCAAAAAGTGAAAATACTCACAAATAAATAAATAATTTGTGTCTCACACTAACACATCAACAAAACCTTATACATGCAGACACACACACACACACACACATGAAAGACCTGCCTAGATATTGTAAGACTTGATTTCTATCCACAAAAGGCTTCTGAGGGGAAAAAAAGAAAAGGAAAAAAAAAAAAAAAAAAAACTTAAGATATTTTCAAAAGCCACTAGCCGGCGTGCTGCTGATTCATATTTCATGTTCACCTTGTTAAATACAGATTATTAAAACAGCGCTTTGGGCGAGATTTCTAATTGCTTCAAATAAAATGCGGTATGAGGTCTGCAAAGGGCAAAGGGAGTGAGAGAGAGAGAGAGAGAGAGAGAGATTTTCTCTAAGTAGTTGATCAAAACTACTTTGGACTAATGAAGTTTTTTCTTCACTGCCATTTCGAGACCACTTCCCTCAAATGTCCTAGTATAATTGCTTATGCTGTAGAAAATTTTGAGAACAATTAAATGGGAGCAAGGTGAACAAAGCGCAAATTCTCTTGATGGTTGAAAAAAAGGAGGATTTTTTTCTTTTTTGTTATATCTCCGTCAATAAAGATCAAAAGGAATTGTGTTTTAATATTTAAGATTTGTAGCAGTTTAACATGCCAGAGGGGGAGCTAGTGGCATCTGAGTGGAGCTGCACATCATGTAAGATTGATCCATCAATCACACGGCCCCCATGAGATCGGAGAAGACATCAATCACACAGCCCTCACGAGACTGGGGAATACATCAATCACACAGCCCCATGGTATCATGGGAAAGGCCGAAGCTGCTACATGCTGAGAGACATGCTGGACGTTTCTGATGAAAGAGCTCCCTGATCTAGAACTTTATTAAAGAAATCTGGACAAAAGGGTTCTATCGTGAGAGATAATATAACGAAACGAATGCTGTAAATTTAGACAAATGTTCACAAGTGACTCTTTTAGTGGAATGACTCAGTTAGCAGTTAGCCTCTATGTCAAGGTCATGACCTTTCACTGTGCTTCTGTATACAGTAGCATGACTTGACAGCGGTGTGTTGCCACGAAAGATACAGTGGTAACTGAGCATAGGAAATAATATAAATACAGATAATCCATCCAAAAATATTACCAATTTCCAACATCCAATTTTCTCACTTAACCTTAATTTATGATTCCTCTTTGCACCGGCTGATTTAAAAACTGAATTAAAAGTGGCAAATTTTTTCTTCTTCCTATCCTTATTGATAACATTCTTGGGACCCATGGTGCAATGTCTTCATTAAATCTTGCACAAAATCTATCCATCTATTCATTTATTCATTCATAATCAGCGACTTCATACAGTGGTGAGGAACATGAAGGATCCACAGCCCCAGACACTGGCTGGTTTCTCTCTGTATGGAGTTCCACATGATCTTCTAATTCCATGTGGGTTTCTGCCAAGTTCTCCGGTTTGATCTGACTTCTTAAAAAGGTGTTTGATTTTGTGTGTGTGAGATGCATCACAGTGAACTGGATTCCCAACCATGATGTATCCTCTCGTCATACAGTACTGTAATGTTCCAGGCCCAGGCTCCAATTCCACTGCAGTCCTTGTCAGACCTTGGCCAAAGAAATGGCCTCACATTGAGGATGGAATGGCACTGGTTCTCGATACAGAACCCAATTTGACTGTGCTGACCACAGGAAGGTATGACTTGCATGACAGGAAAGGATGACTCTGATAAATATGACGGGCAGATCCTTCTGCTTCATTAGCTGTGGCTTCATTAGCTGTGGCTGTGTAGATCACACAGAGATTGTGGAGGAGACTGACGCCACTGATGACATTGGCTTTCATATCTAGTACTATCCATGTCTAGGTATGCCGTACTGTGCTTGACACCACCTTTTCAAGGCATGGGAACGATTGTGTTCTTACTGAGTTTTTGGGGTCAAGTGTTCTCAGAAAGATCTAATGTGAAACCGCCAGAAGTACCTCTGGCAGAGGACAGGAGTTATCGTACTGAAAGGACATGAAGTTTCTCACATAAAAGACCTTACACTTGGTACAATGTTTCTTTTTTTTTCTATTCAACTGGTGTGAATAAAATAATCTCGAGTCTGGGTAGAAAAAATGATTTAGAAACAAAGCTGATTCTAAACTGAGAAAGTCTTCAATCTACGATCAATCTCACTTTTTTCCTTTCCACTCTTCTCTTTCTCTCTTCTTAATTCCTTTTTCTATTTATTTTATGGAGTTCGTAGGCCGTGCTTCTCACTTCTTTTGATTGATGAGTCGCAAACCCTTTAAATCAGGCCAAGGCAAAATGGCTGTGTGTGAAGTAGATGGAGAAGAAACCATCCCGAGATTTCTCTTTCCCTACGCTTTTCTTTTTTTCTGACAGCAACTCAAAGCAATAAAAGACTATAGCTGCGTTTGTCTCCCGAGCCTTTCTCAACTCTCTGTTTTGCCTCTCTTTTTCACCGTTCTAATAAATTAAGGAATCAGAGGGGTTACAGAAGGCAGTGTGCTGTGCATTAGATTTGATTACGCCTTTATTTCCTCCCGCTGTTATTGCTTAGCGTTTCTCCAGAGGACTCTGGGTTGCACTTTCGCCGGTGCAGCTGGAGAAGTGCGAGGACAACTAGCACATGAGGTGATGGCACGAGGTGAGCAGTTCAGTGTTAATAAAAGCGAACACGGCAGATTCTCAGCACCAGTCGGAAGTTAGCAGACCTTGAGAACACACATGACTAGTGAGGAAAGGGAAAAAAAAAAAATCAATCACGCTCTTATTCTGTCTAATGGAACAATGAAAACCTGGGGCTCTGGACAGGACGGATTTATTGGCGTAGTGAAAAGAATATAATTACTTTAGGTCGCATGCCTGCATACGCCACTCAAAGCAGTTGAAGTTGAGATTCAATCCAATCCAAATGTCAGCTGTTATCTGGGGGGAAAAAATTAAATTAGCCTGTTTAAAGAGGAACATAAACCTGATACTTCATGATGATGTCAAGAGCAGTGTTTTAGGTTGGATTACTTTCACTAGTGCACTAATATTAGATTTATATTGAGATGAACAAGCACTATACACTAATTAGATAATTCTGAGTAGGTCCCCAGATTTTTCACACTGTATGTTCTGACTCCTTTCTATGCAAATCAACATTAACCTTTTCAACAATTTGAGCTGCAGTACTGTAGCTCTTCTATTGGATCGGACTACATAGGCCAGGCTTCGCTCCCCATGTGCATCATGGTGGGGTGGGTGTATTTTGTCCCTGAATTTGATGTGTTTGAAGCAGAAAAAATGGGCATGCAGGATCTGAGCGACTTTGTCAAGGGCCAAATTGTGATGGCTGGGCGACTGGATCAGAGCAACTCCAAAAATGTGGGAAATTTCCAGTCTGCAGTAGTCAAGAGAACCTTTGTCAGGGTCAGGAAGGGCCAAGGCTCATTGATGCACGTGGGGGGGTGAAGGCTGGTCAGTGTAGTCCAGTCCATTAGAAGAGCTCCTGCAGCTCTAATTGCTGAAAAGGTTAATGCTGGTTCCCATAGAAAGGAGTCAGAACACACAGTGCATCACAATTTCCGAGGCAAAAGGGAGAACTTGTACTTATTAGGTGGGTAGTCATAATGTTATCTCTGAATAACATGTACTGTATGTAATGTGTAAAGGGGCAGAGACCTCTGAAGTGTTTTTTTATGGGCTAAAGACTTGGCTGAACAACCCTGAAGAGTAATAAAAGCAACAAGTAGCAATATGGCAAGGTGACGGATCTGGATTGTCAAATCTGATTCGGCGGAAGGTGTTGATGAATTTTCTGTTACAGGCGCTTGGACAGTAGTGCAGCTGCAAATCACAGGTTTATAATTTTCTTATTTTAAGATATGTTAAAGTTTCTATAGTAACAAATCAATCACCGAGACTTTAACTGAGGGTGTGCTTTATAAACTGTGGAAGGAGTCTCCAGTCTAAGTGAAAGTCTCGGCAGTCACATCACCGCTGGTGTTGATTTGCTCCAATATCATAATGCCCCCAAGTTACCTAGTGCACTAGGTAGTGTACAGGGTTCAAACATAATGCGTAGTGAGACCCAGTCGAGCACTGTCCTACTGAGAAGGACAACCTAGGTCTCAGAAGTGTGGAAGCAGATGACTGTAAATCCAGACAATTGTTCACAAGATGCTTCTTCAGCAGCTGCGTTACAGTAAAGCAGTTAGCCTTGATGTCAAGGTCATGACCTTTCAACGCATCCTATTTAACAGTATTTGACAGCCTGAATGTGTGTTGCAAGGTTCCTTACTCAGAAATGCGTAGTTCAGGACAGTACAACCTCACGCAATGCTAAACACACACGCTAAACACACACAAAGAGAGACGGAAAGAGTCACAGTCTTGACAAAGAGGAAAACAAAATATATTTGAAATAAAATTATTTATGGTCTGCTGCACAAAGTAAAAATCGATGCCCTATTATGGAAATAGGATACGCAGATGAATTAAAGCTTAATGAGGTTTTCCGGGAAGAGCCTTGAACTATCCCTGCTGACACACACACACACACACACACACACACACACAGACAGAAGGAAAACTGAAAAGGAGGTTAGCGATCACCTTCATGTCAGGTGATGAATTCCATAAATAAAGAACAGCAGCATGGAAAACCCAGCAGACAGAGAGAGAGAGAGAGAGAGAGAGTTTCATGCTTACTGAATAGTCTCTGTCTCATCATCAGTTTGTTTTCTCCTGAACGAGTGTCAGTAAAATCTCTGCCCCGTGTTTTCCATCCATATCGACCGGCTCGCCTGCAGCTCACACACCGGCCCATAAACAAACGACTGTTTTGTCATAAAGAATTATAGATTTCGACATTAGTTTATTTAAGCCTTTAAATAGGTAGCGACAACGATTATGATAAATGTCGGAGCTGGATAGATAATCTATTTTTAATTACGATGAAACTGGATAGGTTTGCCAGGCAGAGCCGTGTGTGCCGTGACCTTATTCCATCGATTTAATTTTGTTCTTTTTAAAGCTATTAAATTACGAAGGAAATGAAGATTAAGTGAAACGAAAGGGGCCTTGTTGTTCAGAGGTCTCTCAATTTATTTATTTTTTTCAACAACAACTATAAAGAAAAAAGCAGTCACAGCTCCGATCGTTTCACTCACTGAGCTACGGTTGTTTGTAAACGTGTAAGAAATTGAAGATATTTTTTAAAACATTTTATTTACTGTTTTCTTATCATTTTCATTTCCCACTTTTTGAACAACTAAAAACTACATACCTCTTCTTCCACTTTAACATCTTTTAACATTTGTCTGTTTGTTCTTTACAGGTTTGTATATGTGTTGTTTTATGTCTTTCATCTTTTTACCGAGTTAGTGTTAAACTACAAACTCATTGTTTTTTTGTTTCTTTTTTGTCTTTTGTCTGTGATTTTATTTCTTTTTTTTTTCTTTTCGAACATTGTACGATCAGTCCCACCTTTTCACTGAAAATGCATATCCTTTTCTTTTTAGTTTCTTTTTGCTTTAGTTTGCTAGCGTCAATAAACAGAATTAGAATTTTAGAAATTTTTTTTTGTTCTTTTTGTTTTTTTTCTTGTGTTGTCTTTTATACAAACATCTGTCTAGTCTTATTTTCTTTTCCTTTTATCTTTTCTTTTTCTCCTACTTTATTTATTATGATTTTTTTTGGGAGGGGATTCTTTGTTTTGTGTGTTTATGTTACATTGTTATCTCTTAATCTTTTTTGTTTCATCAGACTTTTTTTGTCTTTTCTATAAAAATGTGTTTTGCTGTTCATTACTTGTTTGTTTTATTTGTCTTTTGTTGGTTTGTCCTGACAGGATAAAGCAGTATAGATGATGAGTGAGTGAGTGGTTTCTCCTGATATTTTATGCTTTTTATATATCCACTTTTTTATTTAAACTAAATTTTTTTTATTTTAGTGTGGGGGAGTGGGCATGGATATATATATGTATACAGTGGGGCAAAAAAGTATTTAGTCAGCCACCAATTGTGCAAGTTTTCCCACTTAAAAAGATAAGAGAAGCCTGTAATTTTCATCATACTGTAGGTATACCTCACATATGAGAGACAAAATAAGAAAAAAAAAACTCCAGAAAATCACATTGTAGGATTTTTACAGAAGTTATTTGCAAATTATGTTGGAAAATAAGTATTTGGTCACCAAACAAGCAAGATTTCTGGCTCTCACAGACCTGTAACTTCTTCTTTAAGAGGCTCCTCTGTCCTCCACTCGTTACC
>JAQMYL010000002.1:2917348-2933296 GCA_030014365.1 Clarias pachynema | reverse complement strand
GTGAAGCTGCTTTGAGACAATGTCCATTGTTAAAAGCGCTATATAAATAAAATTGAATTGAATTGAATTGAATTGAAATCAGACAAGCAAGAGGAAAAATGCATCATAATTATAATTATAACAAATATGGATACATTCCTAAAGAAATAATGGCAGAAATAACAAAGAGCGAGAGAGAGAGAGAGAGCGCTGGATTTTGCCTCTTCTGTGACCCGAGTGCTGCAGCAAATACCTCCTGTAAAATCCCTCACGCACAAAACCTCCAGCTTATATATCGATAAGGCTTTTTCTTCTTCCACACTCCAAGGTAACGGTCTATTGCTGCATGCAGCGAGAGGAATTACGAGATCCATTCTGGCCGTGCGTAGATACCACATACCGACTGGCCCCTGTTGCAGCACGCAGATAAGAATCTGCCTGCTTTATGCAAGGGCGAATTCAATGACGCATTTTCTGTTGTGTCTAAGAATGTGCACTTTACATTTTATTATGCTCACCATGCCACAGGAGATGTTGCAAATGGCCCTGATTTGACTATTACGATCTGGTGCATGCTGTTTCCTTTCCGCCACAAGTAATGTCCCAATTTTTGAGAATGATACTTCATTATAATATAATTAAGGACACAAAGAGGAAAAAGGAACAAAAATAAATATTTCTGGAGAACCATGGTGCTAAATACATATAAGTGTCAAACTTTGCTCTGGAGCTGGTATGAGGGAATAGTGAGGAATTAATTCCAATCAGTATTAATACATCATTATTAATACATAAAAATTTATCCACTATTCAGCTCTAAACAAGTTTAAATTCAATATATTTGTCTCGTATCACTGTCTGACAGTTTGGTATAAAAAAAACTATACATTACGTTGAAGCTTGAGGCTATCAAAACACTATGATTGTCATTTGAAGTTAGCATTAAATATTATCCTGTCGTGTAATTCACTCGTCCAACATCAGTGTCATAATATTAAACTCTAATATACTGTAACAACATAATATTAAACTGTATGGATTAGGAATTGGATATTACTCAAGCTCATATGAATGTGAGGGCATGCGAGCGAATACTTTTGGCAATACACTGTAGCTTACATGGTTTCATTAATTTGTCACAGCGTGATATCAATAAAATGCAGAAGAATGAGTTGAACTGGATCAAGTGCTATTTTATTTCATATATCAAAGCTACGTACCTTGTTAAACTAAACAATATTTACTTTAGTGTTAACAAACTATTTTAGTCCTTGCCATCTAAACAATATAATAAAATTGGTAATATATTTTATTTATTTATTCTGTTTTTCGGCCTTCGAGTCGAGTGGTTTTCAGGAAAAAATAAAATAAAATCCAGTGGTGTAAAGTACACACAGTCAATTTGTATAATCTAAATGAAAATCCCAGGAAATCAACTTGAGCATTTGTGTAAGCAGTCTCTGATTATGCTCAACTTTATCCTTTTTTTAAATTATTATTATTCTCCTAATACATTCAATATTCTTGAATAATGTATAATGCATGAGTGCATGATTTTTGCGTAGGTCTAATCTGTAAGAGCGTTTCCAGATACAAGATCTGAGTAGGCGGTGTGAGCACACACACACACAAACACACACACACACACACATGCATGAGATGGATGGCTAGGTGACAGTGAGCAGATGCGAGAAGCTGATGAATAGTAGGTGCATCCGAAGTGAGAGACAAACAGCACTCAAAAGGCCGTCTGCTTCAGTATGCACGCACTCGCAGGTGGCAACCTCGCTCAGCAGTCACATCTTGGGACATTATTGCCTCTAGCTAACTTCTACCCGCTAGCAAAATGTAAAAAAGAACGAGATAAAGCGCTAAAATCTTCAGCCATCTGTCAGAAATGCGCACAGACCCCGAGTATCTGTCAGTCAAAACCCAGGCTTCGGAGCAATCGCACTTCTCTAATGGTGATTTTGAGGGATGATGATTAAGGTTTAATGATGTTCGCTGAAGATTAATAGCGCGGGAGTGCTATGGGTTAGGCTCCTTTCATGACAAATTTAAAGATGGTGTTCACTGGGTTATTTTCACATTTGTAGGTTTATGTGCTGGAGCACTTCCTTTCAGCCACTTTGCGTTATTTTCTGTATTGGGTTTCAGATGTAATTAAGATGCATCTGTTATCAGTCATTAATCTTTGGTAACCTTTATGCTGGTCAGGGTGGAGGTGGATCTGCAGCCTTGGGCAGGAACAGGATTGAGATCGAGATCTAGACAAAACCACAGCCAGCATCAATATAAAATCACCCAGAGAAATGGCTGACGCTAAAGACGCGGGTGTTTGTTATGAGTCTTCCCATGACCTGAACAGGGTATGCAGTGTATAGGATGAACGAATGAATGAATGAAAGGTGGAATAGAAAGTTCATTTCAGTGATGAACATTTTCCCAGATTTAAACTGACATGCAAGAAGTAGGTTAACAGACACCCACAAGTTTATAATAAAGTTGTTAAATACTAATTTTCCTTTAAGAGCAACATCTGGCCTATGCTTGGTATGACGAGAGGGTTTTTTTGAACAGATCTTCAAACAGCATGGAGATGCCATTCAGAAAGCCTAGGTTAAAGAGCTCACGTTCATGAAATTTCTTTTCTTTTAAACTGAAATATAATTCTGCTTCTTCCAAAAAAAGATATTTCCTAGCCATGTGTCTCTGGGACAATCCACCCTCAGATTCACCAACAATCTGGCCTCTTTGGAAATCAGACAATTATTTGGCATGCTTAAAGATGGGTCTATTCTTATCTGAGAAGAATGAAACAAGCAATAGTCATAATAATGGCAACACATTTAGATGAATATATTTTATTATAAAACTGTATATAAAGTATATAAATTCTTCAATATCTGTAAACATTAATACTATATTTTCTATCCAGGATGTAAAAAAAGCTGGGGTGTCGTGTAGTCATGGGGACGACATAAAGAACAAATAAAGTTAACACTGTAGAACAAATTGTACAGTTGGGACAAACAACGGTAATCAATTATTGGTCGATGCAGGAAAGTAGCTAAAGTCTGCTAAGAAAGGATGCACCGATTTATCGGCTGTACATCAGTATCGGCAAACAACTTCGCCAATGGCATTGTCTCACGTTTTTCTGATTGATTGTTTCACATCAACTTTAGGTGGCGCTGATTAAATGTTGTCTTGGTTAATTGTGATCTGACTTGGACAACAGTAGCCTGTCCAGCTGGCACTATAATAACTGGCATAATAATACCACCCAAAATACCAGCCTTTGCCATGACGTTTCAGCGGAGAGTGGTGTAGGGAGTGGGGAAGTGCATAGCATTAACACCAGGATAGTTTACAGGATAGGTATCACAGAGAGCTGTAACTGTACTTTTATTCTGACAAAAATAAACATTGTGACCATGAGTCCAGTCTCCATGAGACTACATTCACTATGTCATACATGACTGGAATGTAGAATATGACTACAGAGCATTCCATACAGCGGTTGTTACAGAGGAAAAAGTTCAGTGGTTAATTACAACAGTAGTGTAGCACGCTTGAAGTCTAGTCTATAGTAGTCTTACTATAATAAACATTGTTTTCCATTGTGGCATTTCTTTTTATTCATTTTCTATACCACTTTTTTGGTACACAGGAAGCCTTCCACCTTTCTCAGGAGACTTTGAGCACGAGGCGGGATACGTCCTGAAAAGGGTGCCAATCCAGTGTAGGACATACTGTATACTGTATACAGTATATACACACACTCATTTACACTACAGGCAATTTGGCCAATTAGACTAATCTACATACAATCGAACCCTGGAACGTGGAGGTGCGAGGCCTCAGCACTAACCAGAGTGCCATTGTCCCGCCCCACATGCCTTTAGTTTTTCTGGTTTCCCCTTTTGATTTCCCTGGCACAAAAGGGAAATAAGTATAAAAACCAACCAACAAACAAACAAACAAACAAACAAACAAACAAACAAACAAACAAACGACATCAATATTGCCATCGATCGAATTATAATTTTAAACATATAGAACCTTTGATGTTTTTTTTATTAGATTTATTAGATTCAGATCATCACACAAATTGTAATATTACGCCAAGACAACATTAAAGTAAACTAATAAGTTATATGACTGCTAATTTATCAGTGTTAGTGTTTAATTCACCTAGCATGATAATTAAATAGAACACTTAAAGAGAAATTAATCTATGTAAAGTAATTATGACTTGTTTCCTATACACTTAAAAATTGAATTGCAAATTGTGCTTGGAAGCGTGCCTGAATATGAAAACGTACCTGTATATCATATATCAAAGCGAATTTCCCCATAAGAAATAACCCAAAAATATTCATATAAAAATAATGAATACAAAATATAAAACTTTACCTTTGAATCGTGGCTGAAGTAAGACGAGAGAGGAGAGGAGGAGAGACAGGGCTACTGTGTAGGACGACTTTCACAAAAACACACACACGCGCGCGCGTACACACACACTCAGACACACAGACACACTAATGGACTCACGGCTCTGTCTGTAAACGTCTTTAATGAGGAACCTCTCTTGACACTACATGTTTGCTTTATGTTTCTGTTCAAAATTAATAAAAATATTTTTGATAAAAAAAATACCAAGGAACCTCTCTTATGTCACTTTTTCCTTTTTTTGAGGATTTTGTAGAAATGTGATGTTGCATTGTCGTTAAATAGATTCACGTCCCACAGACTTTTTAACCTTTTTCTTCACGAGAGCTGTTGTTGCAGTAAAGTTACTAAAGAACGCTCACTAAACTTGGACACAAAATAACAAAAAATGTTGACCAAATGAGTGACACATACGCACTGAGACTGAGCATGGGAGCGCGCGAGAGAGAAGAACCACTGGCTCAGATGTGATCATGTGCCGTATGTCAAGACCTCATTCATCAAGTTACTCGCAATCCAAGGTTCCACTGTTCCACTATATATATACAATATATATATTTATATATTTATACAGAGAGAGAGAGAGTTTATATATACATAATAGCTCACAAATATTGCAAGAGTCCCATTCACACACACACACACACACACACACACACACACACACACACACACACACACACACACACACACACACACACACAGAGTGCCAAGAACAAAGACTGGCTGATTTGCTGATGCAAAGCACTCCTGTTTCTTAAGGTTAAACCTGTTTTTTTTTTTTTTTTTTGTTTTGTTCTAAGGTATGGAACAATAAGAATGTAAAGCACAACCTACAACAAACAAATTCACCAAAAGCACACACACACGCGCGCACACACACACACACATATAGCATTACATACTTGCAGTTTAATACCCTCATGGATAGATGTAAATACACACATACACACGCACACACACACACGCACATACACACACACATACACACTCTGGGCCACCACAGATGACCTGCTGATGCATGCAAAATAAATAAAAAGACACACAACTTCTTGCTTAAGGTTAAATCTACAGTTTGCTGTGAGCTATGGAAGAACGAGAGATTAAATTAGCATAACCTGCATGAATAAGTGCTTCCACTCGGTGTGTGTGATGTATGGGAACGCTTATGCTGCCTGATGTTTGCTCGGGAGAATCACTAAAGCAAGCGGCTGCGGGACGGAACGGCTCAGATTAACCTGTTGGCTTCGCTGGGAAGGCTGAGAGTTTATGAAATGGATTGCTCATCTTTTTGCAACAAATTGAATTTTTTTTTCTTTTAAATATGGTTTGGGATTGGACTTGTAGTAGAGAAAAAAAGAATTAATAAATGCTTTCAGAAATGCTGCCTCTGAAAACAAATCTTTGAGCTTTGAGCTGTGAGCCACGCTGGCTGTGTGCTGGGAAAAAGACTGATTTCAGACAATGAATTATTGCCTTTATGGTAGAAATTGGCATTGTGGTACAACCTATACTGTATAGTACTGTATATAATTTTATTTTATTATTATTATTATTATAGTTTTTTTTAACAGATGTCAGCCATTTAACATAATTTAACCATCACTTTTGGTGGTATTTATTTATTTATTTATACATGTTGTTTTAATTGGTGGTATGGTTTGTTCATTTGCTTGTTTGATTGTTTAAAAATATGTTTTAACAGTTTACCACCATTTTTGCGGGCCACTTGTGGCACTGTTTGTTTGCCTGTTTGTTTGTGTAATTAATTACTTGCTAACTGTTCCACATTTTATAGGGTGCAATTACTTTTTGCCCTAATGAAATGGCTAGGCATGTTATTTATGTTAATTCAATTGATTTAAAAATCAGATTTTTAATCAATTTATTTTATTTTACTTTTATTTTATTATTATTATTATTTTTTTTTACTATTTTTGTTTTCTATTTCATTTTTACTTATTTGTTTAAAATTAAATTCAATTTATTTCACTTTTTTGTATAATTTATTCAAAAATAATGATACTGGTAAGCCTTTATGAGCTCTAACATTTCCTTTAGAGTGTGTATGATCAGAGCTGTTCAGCCTCTGTCCTGGAGAGTCAGTGTTAAACACAGGTTGGTTATTTTCGTTCTATATGAATACAGTACTGAGAAAAAGTCTTGAGCCACCCTTTATTTATTTATTTATTTATGTATGTATCTTACTCACTCAGTCATCGTCTATACCACTTTATCTTGTATTCAGGGTCGCAGGAAGCCTGGAACCTATCCCAGTAGACTTAGATCACATGGTGAGGTGGACAGGGTGCCAATCTATTGCAGGGCACACACACACTCACATGGTCATTCACACACTATGGGCAATTTGGGAACGCCAATTAGCCTAATCTGCATGTTTTTAGCACCTGGAGAAAAATCCACCAAGCACAGAGAGACTCCGACTCTGTTCGGGAATCGAACCTGGAACCTGGAAGTGCAAGGCAAGGGTGTTAATCCACTAAGCCACTGTCCCGCCCCTTTTGAATTCATATTAAATGTAATTAAATGAAATTAAATGATGTAGAGTAAACAAAAGGAACTGTAAAAATGGTTAGGCAAAGTGCTTTAAAATACAGTTTAAAAATCTCAGTTGTTTCTGTGTTGTTTCTCTCTTCTGTTCCAACCACTCAGCATTCAGCATCAGCAGTATCCTAATACTAACCCTTCTTTTTCTTGGCTGTAACATTCTCTGAAAGTTCACCAAACACATTTGGTTCACTCATACAGTAGCAACGACTATTTTGCACTATTTTACATCACCGATCATGGTTTTGTTCTGGTGGCATTGTGGCTCAGTACTGTAGTTAGCACTATCACACCGATATACACAATAGATGGAGGGATAGTTTTACTCTAAATTATTATGATAGTCCAAATAAATAACTAATTGAATTTATCTTCAGTAAGCACTTTATCCTGGTCAGGATAATGGTGGATCTGAGCCAGTACTATGAACACCGGATCGAACCCGAGAACCTTTAGAGCTGCAGTCTGTAATTAATTATACACCTCATTACACCGTGGGTCTTTTGAGGTCTTGTTCTCATCCTCTTTGGTCTTGAGTGAGGATCTCTGTAGGAGTACAACACACATTCAGCTCCAAAATAACGGTTTGTTAGATTCAGACTGCATACATCCGACACCTGTCTGACCCTTAAACCACTGCTACATCCCTCAGGTTTAAAAACAGTCCCGCTGCTAACGTTTTAGCTTTTATTGTATTGGGGAAAAAAATGTCAGCTTAGAAGACAGCCTTTGGGCAGCCAATGCCAACATAACAAATTCTAGCAAGAGAGCTAAAGTCTGACCAGAATACCAATTCCTCTAGCTGCTTTCTTGCTAACAATGCCTTTGAGATAATATTGTTGTTCAGTTCTTTAGGTAAAGTTTATCTTGTCTTATCTTGTCTAATGTTCTCTCCGACCTTAATTTCTTATCGAAACATAACCTTCTTCATTTTGATCGATGGTGCAAATGCTAATAAGATGTATCTCCTTCAGGGTTGTTACCTGTGATGTTATGATGCTACGTTGCCCATTAGCGCTTTTAGGATTGCCTTCTCTGGCTTCCAGGTAATCGTCTGTCTCGCATGTCTTGCAGCTATGCCTGTGATAAGTCAAGTGCTTAGCGCTTTTATCTCATCACTCTAATCCCCTCTATAAGCGCTCTGAATGACAGACTTAGCATTCACGCTTCATTCTAACAGCATGATGCACCATGCGGAGATTGGTAATTATGGATGAAAGAAAGTCAGATTCACTTGAGCGGAAATGGTTACAGAAATTAAAAATCACTTACAGGTTATTGTGGGCCCTGGCCTGAAAGCAACTGTGTTTTTTTTTTCTTTCTCACAAGTAGTGCCTCGCAGCTAGACTTTCCCAGGTCAACTATTAAGTATGAATGCCTCAATTGAAAGCGTAATAGCATTATTTTGGGAAAACGTCCCATGCACATTAACAGCGTGATTAAAAGGGTTTTTATGGAAGCTTATTTGAGAACATTATGAAACAATCAAGCAGATAATCATGCAAGAAATAAAGCCAGGAATGTGCGTACTAAAAATATGCCTGTTGTATTGTATTCAAAAAAATAAATCCTTCCTATTTCTAAGCATTAGCATTAGAGAAGTTTGATTTGGGGAAGCCCGAGGCTAGTTCACTTTCTGAACCATGTATGTTTTTTTATTTTCTTTCAAAGCAGATAAACTTTCATTTTATCCAGCATTTAGACACACACAAGGGCTCGATCTTATTTCAGTCCCGTTTCGTCACTTTTCCCTCGCTATTTCCCCTTCAAGCCATCTTCAGGGCTCGTACTTTACGCTCAAGTTCGCTCAAATGAAGTTTGATAGGTGGGTCCTTGGAGGCACGAGGAAATGATTAAGCACGGATGTTGACGTTAATTTAAAGAATGGAGATCAAACATGACTCTGTTGCCTTCTTGGCTTGTGAGCTTCATCCTCGTTATTATTGAGATCCTACTGTATACAACAATGCTAACTTTCTCCCTTGCCAAAATCATACATGCAGGACAAATTGAGAGGACTGAAGACTTCTGATGGATTGAATGTAAAGCACCAGTAATTAAATGTATTACGTTGTATTTACACTCTTTATCCAGCAAACAAAGAACAACAAAGAATGTTAATCAGAGGTGGGTAGAGTAGCCAAAAATTGTACTCAAGTAAGAGTAACTGTACTTCAAAATAATATTACTCAAGTAGAAGTAAAAAGTAGTCATCCAAAATATTACACAAATCGAGTAAAAAAGTATTTGGTGAAAAGACTACTAAAGTACTGAGTAACTGTTTTAATCGTAATTTCCGATTATTATTATTATTTCTTTTTTAGAAATGATGTAAGCAGACAGACAAAATGATAAAATAATGTACAAATTCTGACATTTCCAAATAATTAAATAAATTAAATTAGTACAATAAAATAAATATCTTTACAAAACAGCAAATTAAGGAACAAGAAACACAAATTTTAAAATTTCACTTTTTCACAACATAAAGCTTTCGAAACAAATACCTTCTGTAGGTAAGATATGTATGTTTGAACAGTGTAAACTATTTCCAGTGTAAGATATACTGTATATTCAGTCGCGCTCCAAATGGCTCAGCAGATAAAAAATAACATTAGAACATAAATGTACAGGAGGTCTCACTTTACCATAAACTGTATCCAGCAGAACAAATATAAAAAAAATTTTTAGCCTTCAGCATATTTGCAAATTAAATATGCTAACATTAAATGAAACAGTTAAACTGTTATACGTCAAGTTTTTATTTGCTGTCTGTTTTGGCAGACAGTGAAGACACCGCAGTATGAAGCTGTTCTTTTGCACTGTGTGTAAGCGAAACATGCTTTGTACTGTATACTTTGAGGCCAGGGGTGTTCATCCTCTTCTGTTGTAGCTTTGGAGACAGATGCCTCTGCCATTTGGGGGTCAGGGGTAACTCAGAGGTTAAGGCACTGGACTATGGTTCGGAAGGTCCCAGGTTTAAATCCCACAACCACCAAATTGTCCCTGTTGGGCTCTTCAACAAGGTAAATTTTTATGTTTACATTTCCTGTCTACCACTGACTATGCCGCGAGTTTGTGTGTGGTCATGTGACTACATACGGATCTTTATATTGCAGCCGATTAGTCATGTGATTATTGTTGCTATGTCTGATTGGTGAAACACAGTCATGTGGTACTGTAGATCCACCGGCTGCATTTCTCTGCCAAAAATAAAGAATATTTAATGTGTAGAATAAATGGTGAGAAAAGTATCGAGTCGAGTATAGCCAGATGTAGAGGAGTAAGAGTTTCTACTTTGCAAATTTACTCAAGTAAAAGTAAAATGGTGTATGGTGCAGTAAAACTACTAATACTGTAGAAGTAAAAAAAAATAATTCAAAAAGTTACTGAAGTAAATGTAACAGAGTAAATGTAACTCATTACTACCCACCTCTCTATGTTATATATATATAATACAGAAAATGTGAGCACCAAAGAAGATACTTCTGAAATTTATGCAGCTTGAAGTGACCAATCCTGCTTTCCTAAAAACTTCAAGTTGCTAACTTCAGTCGTTTTGGAAAGATGATTTTATACGTATGTTCCCCAAAAATGGCCATTTTTCAGCATTTTACTGTCTCGCCTCAAACAACAATGATAATTAAAAATGCTAATTATTCATACAGTATTTCTTTATAGTATCAAGCTTTATTGGTACTAAAAGTGGTGTAAGTAAAAATGTTGCGTAAATTACAGCTTCCCTTGCAAAATTAAGGATTTTTTCCCCCAAATTACTAACAACCTTGGTTTGTTTAAATTATCCAAATTAGACACACACCTTGTGTTATGTGGCCATAAAACAGTTTATTCAGTTAAAAAATGCTTTTTGAGGGCGCGGTGGTAAAGTGTTCACCCTATCATCCGGAGGTCACGAGTTCGATTCCCGGGTGATGCTGTAACCTCTCGCAGCCGGAGGCCTAGAGAGAGCTGATTGGCCGAGCTCTGTCAGAGGGGAGGGATGAGAGGTATTTAGTGCTCTCACATTAATCTACAGCCAATCCGGGGCGTCTGTGAGCTCATGCAAGTGGAAGGAGCGGATAGCGCTGTCCTCCGAGTGTGTTACGCTGCTCCCGACGGTGCGTGAGCGAGCAGTTCGAAAAGATGTGGCTGGCTGGTGTCACATGGTTTAAAATTCCAGAGCTACGCCAGTGCTTTGCATGAGAGATTAAAAAACAAAAAACATTTTTTAATAATAATAATTTTGCCATTTTGCCTAACTAAATTTAGACAAAAACTAACAACATGGAAATGTCAATGTAAGCTTAAATAGTCTACATTCACATAATTATTATTTCTTAATTCAGGTTATTTTTACCCTAATGTGACACAGATCTGGTGTTTTTATGGCTGTTGTTCAGATCAAATTTTTTCAAATGTTGAGTCACTTTCTTATGTGGCGCTAAATCGGATATACATAGTCAGGTTACTTCACTAAGAATGGACTGATGCCTCAATTCATGAATTCATGCAACATTTTTTTGTCTCTGTGCTCGCTGACGTCCTCAGTCAGCACCAGCAGTGCGGGGATTTTGTAGCAGCTCTAGCAATACCTGATAAAACCGCTAAAGTGAGGCACCTGCACAATACTCTATTCACTATATCACTATATATACCATAACTCTATTACGATTATTAAGATTATTATTTTCCATCAGTTGATTGGCTTATAAGAAGGAGTGAGGAGTTTACTGGAACTGAAATTTAATTTACAATACACATCGGATAAAACAACAACAACAACAACAACAATAACAACAACAACAACAACAACAGCATTTCCATGTGAAAGGCTTCCCAAAGCCATGCCACAAATCGCAGACATGACGTACCCTGAAACCTCACTATCACCATGACCACTGTCTTGCTCTCTCCCTCTTTCCATTTCTAAGCCCATTAAAACACATCTAGCCTGTTTTAGCTGCCACAGTTTCTGCCTGTTTATCGTTCCATCAATTTACCTCCATCTACCTGACTAATGAGTGGAACCGAGAGAGCCGGGAACACAGAACAAATGGGGCAGCTTCATAATTAAGCTTTTGCTACAGCATTAGACAGTAGGCAGTGTTCTCGCTGCTCTCTGTGGCCGACTCATTCGCTAATTTAACACGATGTGTGAGCTTCTCTCACAGGAAAACATATCAGCGGGAGAAAGAGACAGAGAGTATGTAACCCTGTGTGTGGCCTTTATTTTTTTTTACACACATTTCATAAAGCAAAAGGGCATTTTTGTTGGGAATGCGGACAGCACTTCCTACGCTGGCCGGCTATTGTGCTGTCCCACACATTTAATTCACGCCACCCCCGTCTCTCAGAGTGTATGGATGGAGGTCTCTGGGGATGCGGCATGGAGAGAGGATAATAAAAGTCTATCTTCCAGCAGGGTTCGGCTCCCGCAGGCGTTTTTGTGTTTGTAAACAAGAGGGACAGTGCTAACGCTGGATTTCTAGCTTGCTGTGATTAAATGCATGGCTCACTGGCTTTTGGAAAAAGTTTCTGGAAAAAAAACAGTGTGAATTAGCTTTTATTATGCCAACATTTAAATCATTGTTATGAAAAAAAAAAAATAATAATCTTTTAATATTTATGAAAGTAATTTGTGTGACTTTTTGAAACAATGCACTTGTAAGGACAACAACGCACTTGTAAGGACATATAGTTTTTTTATTGTCTTTTCTGAGGCAGAATTCGATGTATATATGTAATAAATGTTGACTGACTGCCAAGGGGCTATATACAGTAAAACAAACATTACAACACATTGCATTACATACAAGGGAACTGATGAATGAATCCTGACCACCCAAGGCTCACCCATGCCTGCGGACACCAAAGTCCAGCCTTTTTCTGATCCCAGAAAATAGCCAGTACAGCACAACTTAATACTACAAAATGCCACAAAAGTCAATGCTGGCCACAATAGAAAGGCACCAGAACACCCAGTGCACCACTTGTCTGCCACACATGGTGCCCAGCAATCAAAAATCCTAAAGCTGCCATCCCAGCCATCAAACTCCCCAGATCGTAATCCAACTGAGCATCCACGGAATGTGCCAGACAAACAAGTCCAGTCCACAGAAGCCCTACTGTACCTCACAATCCACAGTACCCGAAGGATCTGCTGTTAACATCCTGGTGCCAGACACCACAGTAAACCTTAGAAGTCTTCTGGAGTCATGCCCTGAGGCGCCAGAGCTGCCCCTGCAGAACAAGGGGAACTACTGTACACAATACTGGGTATAATGTTTTGCATTGAAATGTTATGACTGTTCTTTGAATAACACTTGGATATCCTCTAGTACATAGGAACTTGCATGCCAAGCCATTCAACAGACTCGCAATTAGTCACTCCATGTAACTTCTTTGCCGGACCAGAGGTCCAGGGGCTGGATCCTGACCTGATTTAAAATCTTCCATATTGTGTTCTCTATACTGGGTTTTCTTTGGCCCGAGTTCCAGTTCTGTCCCTTTACTATTCGCTAACATTTTTTTGTAATGCAGGTCTTGTACTGGACCATTACAGTGAAGAAGCAGCTGGACCCTAAAGCAATATGCTCAATTTGACCAGTTAATTTACATTCCAGCCCTCACCTACGATCACAAGCTTTGGGTACAGAACAAAAGACTAAGAGCCTCAGGTTGCCAAAGAAGAAGTTGGAAAATCTTCCTGGGAAGTGGGACCCTGATCTGCCCTACTGTACCTCTGGCCACTGCAACCCAAACCTGGATAAAACCTCTGATGGATGCATGGATTGATGGACAGATTCATCTATATCATGTGTTGTTGATGAGTTAAATAAACTTGACTTACAACTGAGACAGGATTCAGCTGAGCATTTGAGTTTTAAGGTCTTCGTCCAAGGATCCAATAGGAGCAACTTGGTGTTTTATTAAATCTAAGCCCACAATTTACAGCAAATTTCACAATATTGAGCTGCCATTGCCAGGATAAAAAAGAAATATCCTTTCTTCTTTCACTCTTTTTGGTAGCATAAGAGATCTTTCAGCTTTGTCCTATTGCTTGTCCCGCATGCTTTATGTTGCTTACAATGGCTTCATTAACATTTCTCCTTAAAAAAACAAATGCTAAGTTGCATTACACCATTGCTGGAATAACTGTAGGGTAAATATGAGTAGCAGAAAGTTAAGAAAACTTAATTCCATAGACTGGTGTAACACCTGTAGTGGTCACCAATGAGTCCTTGCAATCTCTCTCTCTCTCTCTCTCTCTCTCTCTCTCTCTCTCTCTGTGTGTCCGCTTCCATCATGGCAACCACAGCACTAAACAAATATGGCCTTTCTCTTGGCACAGTGCAATAACTTATGGAATTGATCTCCTGAAACAGCAGTCGTGTTAACAGAAAAGCTGTTGCAGTTTAAATTCATCACGCAGCACCCATATTCAAGCCGTGCCAGGTGTTGACTCAGAAATGGTCGCAATGCTAATGTCTCCCCATGCTGGGTGCCATGTGGAATATAAAATGTTGCGGTTAAAAGCGTGCTATCTTTCATCAGCCATCCATCCATGGTACGCAACGACGCTCAATGATTTCCCATCTGTCTTTTCATCCATCACTAATATACTGACAAGATCACTTAGGCAAATCGCGCATTGGCTCCCGCTGCCTCTTGGAAGGTTCCGGTGCTCCATCATGGCGCCATCCGATAATGGCAATTTGGATGTTTTGTCATTGTAACACCTGTCCATCGATACAATACAGTAGGTCTCACCTGCACTCTTAGACTGCACGTAGATTCCATTTAGTGTTGGCAAGATATCTTATATATGAATCAATATTTGCAGCCAATAATTATCGCCTTTGTGTTGGACGATTCTAATTTAATTACTGTTGCTTTAATTTCTAAAGAAGGGCCACATCTCTGACATGAATCAAACCTCACAAGGCTACAAACTGATTCCTATAACTGGACTGTCCTACAAGACATATAAAAGTCCAAATTTGTGCCAATTTAGATGCTGTCCAAAATGCTGTCCTTTGCATTTTGTTGCATTCTGTTCTTCACAAAGTTCGTTTATAATAGGGGTGAAGTGATCGTCCATGAACCACCTCTCTCCTTCCTTTCAGTCTCACTTCTTTCCTCCTCTCCACTTGGGGTGATTTATAATCATGCATCTTTAATCCGTCCATGCATTTAATGAAATGCACAACAAAAGCTTCATCAATTTATATTAGCAGTTCTCTGTCCTTTTCTGAGTCCATTCTCAGTCTTGGTTCTGAGTCGAAGCGCAAGGCTAATATGTATTGACGCTAGAAAATAATCTGAGGTGTGAATCTATGGATGACGCTACCAGGTACAAAAAGAACACACCGTAACATGTATTCGCTAACACAACGTAACATGTAGTCGCTAACATTTCTCTGTCAGTCCCTTCATTTATTAAGGTTAACATCACAGAAAGACTATTCATGTATTCAATCTGACAGTTCTAATAGATATATAAAATTATGTCTAAATAATAATGACACTAGAGTCTAGCTAATATTATACTTTAAGTCACTTAAGTAGAAAAGGAAGAAATGTTGTAAGAGGTTTATTGATCGCAGTACGATGTCAAAAAATGAGTGCTGATCTTCAATAGACTGCTGTAAGTGGAATTTACGTCAAGTTTTTATTTTCTTACAAATCACATTCAATGCTTAAGGGTCAAGAGATAATAATGTCATTGTCGTTCTTTCGGCTGCTCCTGTAAAGGGGTCACCACAGCGGATTACTCGATCCGCACATAGCTTGGCACTTGGTTTAACGCCAGATGTCCCTTCCTGATGCAACCCTCAGGAAGTTTTATTCAATTCAATTCAACTTTATTTGTCTTCTTCTTCTTTGTCTTTCGGCTGTTCCCTTTCAGGGGTCGCCACAGCGAATCATCTGCCTCCATCTAACCCT
>JAQMYL010000002.1:2818575-2831460 GCA_030014365.1 Clarias pachynema | reverse complement strand
GAAAACGCAACATTTTAATTTATTTCTGATCAAAAGAACGAAATGACTCAAAAAAAGATTCATTCATTTTGATGAACAAGATTCAAAGAACCGAGTCACTAAAATGATTCGAACCTCCCATCACTATTCCACATAAGAACACATCGAAAGATTTTGCTCTTTCATAAATAAATTATATATATTATATTATATATATATATATGTATATATAATTTATTTATGAAAAAGCAAAATCTACAAAGTCCTGACAGTGGAGAATTCTTCCTTAAATGTAAAATTGTAAAATAAACATCTCTTTACAGCAATTAATGATTCTACATGTTCTAAAGTCCACATCAAATGAGTTTGTTACCAAAGAAACCATAACACATCAGAATGAAGCCCTTAATTGGAACCTTCCTATTAAGGTGTACCGCCTTCAGATCAGGTAAATTATGAGGATGATGACTGGCAGCTCGGTGAGCAATTATTGTGTGGGAACAATTAGTGTTTGATAAGGAATTAGCTGCTACGTGAAGCGAGAGACTGCTGTTCTAGCCATGTATGAAATGCTACCTGATTGGTCCTGAAGTGATGTGTAATGCAACATACTGTACATTTCATCATGAGGCAAATTAACGCAGGCAACCACCTGGGGTAGAGGATTTTAGATCTGAGTGCGTGCACACACACACCCCCACACACACACAGTATACTGTCCACATGGCTATCATTGTTCCCTCATGGCCAGTTTTGGTTGAATGTTTTTTCTATTGTACAACAGTAAGTTTGGACGAGAGGCGTCCATGAGTGGTAATTTAGAGCATACAGTAACAGCACTGGTTCAACTATATGTATCACTCCGTGTCACAGGTGTTTTAATAATCATTAATGACACTAACTGTGTGTCTCAGCGTGGGTGAGAGTAGGTCTGTACGGTCCGCAGTACTGAGGAGAGAGCAGCTGCCTGACAAAACCCACATTCACAACCAGTCACAGAAGCACTTTCAGCACAAACACACATCTGATAACGTTATGACGTCTTAAACAACACGTTGTCTCCTTATACGTCATTCTGAATCGTCTCTCTGAACCGTCCATGTTGTTCTGTTCATGGCTAATGCACGCTACAAACTTCTAACATAAAGCTAAACATTCAAAATCCCTCTTTAAGCCCTGATCAAGGGCACTACTTGGTGTGTGAAAGAAGACATTGTACACCCTACATAGCACACTGGCTTTTGTCCAATATGTTTGTCCAGGTTTGTCCACCACCTCCATGATGTATTCTCAGCTGCATAGTACCAGTAAGAATTTAAAACTACTTTCACCCCTGTTAATTACGCTACCTGTAGGTAGCTAACTGTCGGTCGCCAGCTCTGCCAGTCACGGAAGCGTATGTGTTGGTGGAGCAACAGAACTGGTTAAATATTGAATAAATACTGATCTGCTGGGATTTTCACACACAGCCATCTCTAAGATTTACAGAGAATGGAACACTGCCACTCCTGTCAGTTAAAAACAAGAAACTGAGGCTAAAGTTCACATGGGCTCACCAAAACTGGACAATAAAAGGTTGTAAAAATGTTGCTCAGTCTCATGAGTCTCGATTTCTGCTGCGACATTCGCACGGTAGGGTAAGGACTTGAAACAACATGAAATCAAGGATCTATCCTGCCTTGTATCAAAAGTTCAAGCTGCTGCTGGTGGTGGAATGATGTGGGGGTGATTTTCTTGTCACAATTTGAGTCCCTTAGTACCAATTGAGCATGGGTTTGAATACCACAGCCTACCTGAGTATTGTTGCTGACCGTGCCCATCCATTTATGGGCACAGGATAACGCTCCATGCCACAAGGCTAAAACTGGTTTCTTGAACGTAACAGCGAGGTCACTTTACTCAAATGGCCTCCACAGTCACCAGATCTCACTCCAGCAGATGGGATCCTTTGGATCATGGATGTGCAGCCAACGAATCTGCTGCAACTGAGTGATGCTATGGTGTCAATATAGATGAAAAATCTCAAAGGAATTTTCCCAGCACTTGGTGAATCAATGCAATGAAGAATTGATGCAGCTCTAAAGGTGAAAATGGGGTACTAGCATGCCCAGGACTAGCATCAAGGTGTACCTAATGAAGTGACCGCTGAGTGCAGGTCTTTATGAAAATGTAAAATGGGAAGCTCTCAAAAGTGGAAACAAACACCATGTTTGTAACTCAGTTTTTTTTTTTTCATCATATTTACACCATAATAGTCGCATCATCAGCACTGCAATCATTTCCAGCTCTCCGCAAATATCCCGTTTGCAAGTGGACTTGCTGATTCGTACAATATTGTTTGCTTGTAGGTTTCAAGTGGACGAATGCTAATGTAATTTGCGGTTGATTAGATCGACTCAACTGCGCTCATGGTTTCATACACGGCTGTAAAAAGAAATCAAAACTATAAATGCGCACTCAAAAGGGTTACTTTTTAATCCTATTTTCCTTGTACTTCAAGGCTTCTCTCTCTCTCTCTCTCTCGCTCTCTTTGACTTGTTTCTGAAAAGTCGCTAAGCTGTGAAATAAATTTCCTTTTCTCAGAGCACCGTTTATGTGGGCCGTGCTGTAAGGCTGCTTAAATCCCTTAGAATGCCTCTAATTATTTTATGGCTTCAGAGTTTGATGTGTGTGCTTTGAATATGAGGTTACCGAGGCCCTCAGACACATGAGCGCTGGGAGTAAATACTCGCCGGTGAGAGAAGGGGATGAATTAGGCAAACGTGCTTTTACTTAAGCGCAGCCACTGTTCTTCAATATGTGTCTATGTGTGTGTGCGTGTGTGCACTTTTTTTTACTGCATGCCTTATCGCTTGCTTAGCCTTCCTTTTTCCTGCTTAAATCTCCTCAAATCCCTGGCTAGCTAGCGGCTAAAGCTACATGGTATTCATAATGAAGTCTCCTAGCAACAGAACAGCTCTTGCTCGATGTTTTCTATCTGAAAGGGACTTTTGGGGCGAGTGCATGAGAGGTGTGTGAAAAGAGAAGACGGTGATAAAGGTGATGAAAATCCCGAACACGGCGCTCTGGGTAATTTAGTAGTTCTGTGTTTGTAAGCCTGTTTGCCTCAGTTTCACAATAAGTCTTTCTCTCCGGATGCGAAGCCAAAATTAGTTTATTGTAAAATCAAACAAATGGAAAAAAAAAGAAAAAAAAAAGCACGTAATATATGTAAGAGCAGTGCACTCTGGGATTGCAGGTCATGCTTTGATTTTGGCAAATGCATCCAAGTATTTAGCAGAAGGGAGGATCCATGACTGTATGTGTTAATGGGATTGAGCTGAATTTTAAGAATGCCTCTGGAGAACCTCACTTGGTAAATTTTGGCGAACAAGTCCGAGGACGGCGGTCTATCAAGGTACCTCCCTTGTCATCCTGATGGTTGGCAGAACCTTTAAAAGCACCGCTGGATTCCTTCTTGATTCGGGTCCAAGGAGTTCTCGGAGTTTTAGTGATCCCTGTGACCCTCATGCTCTTACTCACACGGATGTTTCACAACAACAGATATGACTATTGTTTTTACAGAAGAAAAAAAAAAGACGCCCCCTCCACATTTAGAAGGTTGTACCAATTCCCATGGAGCTTCTAGTACTTTCAAGCACCTCGTAAATCCAGCCTGCAACATCTCAGAACAGCTGGAGCTGTTTATGTCTCTTTCAGTGCCGCAATTCATCTCCAAGCTTAGGCTAGATAGAGATTGTGGAATCTCATCAGTCCTGTAAGGAGGAAACAAGGAAATATGAAGGATTTTTTTTATCGTGTCAAGGCAAGATTTAACAGCAAAGTTTGGAGTGCTGACCTTAGCTATAAAATAGTAGGTGTGTCCTGTCCAGCCTGTTGTTTAAAAACATACAGTACAATCAAACCAGACTTAGTTCCTCCTGGGAGTCAGAAGACTTTCACAACTATTAGTCCAATTGCTAAGTTGCTTTGTTTGCTTTTTTTTTGGGTTGTTTTTTTTTTTTCCTGCTGTAAGTAATTAAATGCCCCCAAAAGACCTTAAAAATATTGGCTGAGCAGAATGTAGGGCTCCGAATGTTCTCATAAAGCTTTGTACTGTACATTGGCTGAGTTTGCGCCTGTTTTATAAACGCTTGAGCCCAAACCACAAGGCATGTTCGATTCACTTCCTGCAGTTGAGTCGATTCCGAGTCAAATCGCTTTGTCATTAGAGTTCAGTTGAAAGCAGATAAAGATCGCCTGGCTCAGTATGAGTACCATCTACCTGAACGTTTTAAACCTCTCGATAAGATGATCGTCAGTCCCGAAAAGTTTGTCCCTAACAAAGATAACATGGAGAGATGTTCAGAAGAACTCTCACCTCAACAACGGAGATCCAGCACCGATATAAAATCAGATAGAGCAGAAAATCAGACAAGAATAAAAATAAATAACTTTGCAGACCAGACAGTGTATGCTGGAAAATGTAGCTACACAGAGGTACTCAATTTGGAAAACTTTCAGGACAAAATTGTTTAAAGTATCTAAAGAATGTACTTAATCTACCTAAAGTCCAATTCAATCAAGTTCAAGTAAGAACTTAAAAGGTGTTTGCACAACTTTTGATGTAATGTTGTATATTATGTTCTGAATACTGAAGGAAATCCAAGGTCCAAATAGAATGCAAGAAATGAAAATTAATCTAATAGTCTTTAAGATTAGAATGACCCAAAGATCAAAGAGCGCAGAGGTATGACCTACCAATCTGATTATTTATTTATAGAAAGCGTCAGAACATCAATCCAGACAGTTCCGGCTTTTAGCATTATCTCTGCTTTCATGAATGTCATGGTGCTGAATAAATTAGAAATACCGTATAGGGCCTGAATTACTTGGGAGTCCAGTAAAGTTTTAGACTGTTAAAATCGACAAAGTGTTTAAAAAAAGGGTAAAAAAAAAAAAAGACTTTCATCTTTTACCGTATGTCATCCTTTTGGCACTACCTTGCTAAAGAGGAAAGGTGGAGAACGTTTGATGTATGAATCTAATTATCAACGTGTCTCCTACAGGTCCTGGGTACCACACACCCACCCACATACACACACACATCCAACATGCACAAACGGCGCATGGGAGGGTTATTTGGCTCCCACAATGCACTGCTGACACCACAGTCCATCAAAGGCACGGCGGCAGAGAGCCAGAGCCCCCCAGCTGAAAAGAACAATTACCACTTCTATCACCTCCTCCAAATTAGCATTCATTGGTGATATGATTTACTACAAAGACAAGCCATTTCACTCCGCATTCTCCCTCCCTTTCTTCTCTTCTTTTCTTCTCCTCTTTTCTCTGTTGCTTCTCCACAAGACCGGGTTAATGTAGTAACATTTGTATTCTCTTCCCAAGCCTCAGAGAGAAGAGATGAGGATCTGCTGCAGGTCAGGCCAGCCTTTCTCTTCCTCTTTCTTTCGCATCCTCTGCCCTTTGCCGAGATAAAGGCACCATAATTGCATTTGCATATCGAACAGGGTTGGCCGTTGCAAAGGTCATGGCTCTGGCATCACTTGACTCTGTGGCGAACATGAAAAGCCCCATGAATGTGCGATCACTCTGGCAGCTACTGATACAGATACAGTTCCACGATTGCACATTTATAAAAATGCATGTACATTGATAAATGGTTGAGGTTAGGGGGTGAGGGGCGGGGGTCGAGTTTTTATACTGGGACTGATTCTGGGCTTGTTTAAGGGTTGCAGGCTTGCTTTCTCAGGAAGATCTTTGGCTGTAAGACATGAGACCTGTGGTTTTCTCTTCTCTTCCCCACCATAAGGAAACTCAATCCAGGAAGTAACATGCATCTGATTAATCATGTTACACAGCATATAGCACAGCGAGCGGCTATCTTCCACACCTCATGGAAACCTCAAACTGCTATTTTCAAGTGGACCAGGGATTAGGGCTCTGGACTACTGCCAGGCTTGAAAACAGCTTTCACCCTTCAACAAAAGTACTGAACTCAAATGGCTTTGAGTCTGGAATAAAATGCAAGCCTGAAAATGACCTTTCTTTGATATCTAAAAGACACCAGGTGTCCTAGTTTTCATGGTTGGTTTTTAAAGTGTGCTCAGAAGGACCATATATCCGTCCTCGTTTTAGAGAGTCCTAAATAAATTCCGGAGGTCTCTCACCCTGAAGCACTTGAGCCATATTGAGTAGAACCAAAGCCAGCATATACAGTAGGCAGAGCTGAGACCAGACAACAGAAATTAAAATAATTTCTTTTTTCATTTATCGACTCTTCGTTGCTGTGGTATAAATGGAATAAAATACATCAAGATTGGTTGTTATAGAAAAACTTTGAAATGATTATTGTAACTTGCAGCTGTACATCTGGCTTCACCACACCACGTGTTATTATTTTCCTATGCATGACAGAATGAAGGCTTTATATCCTGCTGAGTATCATGCTGACCTGGAGCAAACCTTGGGACATTCAGTTTAAGGCAAGAATACACACTTAGATAGAACATTATGTCTCAGTCAGGTAGACAATCCATCTACAGTAGGAACATGTTTCTCAGAAGCTATGAGGAAACTGGAGAGCCTGGATGAACAAACACAGATCAGTCATAACATTAAAACCATTAACATTAAAACCAACTTGGTTTGGGGTTCTGCTTGTGCCACCAGAGTGGCTCCTGCCCCTCTGGGCATGGATCCGCAGGGCCTCTGGGGTTGTCCTGTGGTGTGTGGCACCAGGACATTGGCAGAAGAGTCTTTGGATGCTTTGGCTTGCAGGGTGGGGCCTCTGTGGATCACACTTGTTTGTCCAGTGCATTCCATGGGTGCTTGATTGGATTGAGATTTGGAGAGATTAAAGGCTGGGTCAGCAGCATTGAATTCTCTGCCTTTTGGCCCCCATGCACAGAGAGCAGTGGTACACTGGGCCATTTCTCTTGTAAGCCTTGGATGCCCATGATCCTGCCACCAGTTTACTGGCGTGTACAGTAGTTAATAAGCGATGCTATTCAATTCACCTGCCAGTGGTGTTAATGTTAAGACTGATCAGTATATACAGGGAATAACCTGTGAGACTCCCTTAGAATCTTCCTTAAGGTCAGCTCTGGAGATATGAGGCAATTCTGTCTGCTCTAGTCATTAATCTACTCTAATGCAGGAGGTTTTATTTCCAGTCACAGGGATCCCCCTTCACAGTTTGAAGTTTTCCCTACACACCCGGGTCACCTCATTAACAGCTTAATAATTCGGTGATCATTTGGATCAAGTGTGTTGGCAGTCGGGAAACCTTTAAACTGTGCACGACTCAGAGTTAAAAAAAATCCGTCCTACTGTTTGCCCATCTCAGTGGAAACTTTATGAGTTCTATGTATGACCCGTAAGTAAAGAGTTTCTTGGCAAGTACTGTAGAACGCCTTTAGAAAGCCACAGCCATTAACCATCCCAAGAAGCCTTGAGAGTTTTTCTAAGAGTGTAGGTTTGCCACTTATGTGGGAAAAAAAGATGATTAAGCCAAGTATGATCGATTGTCTAATTCCATTTATAGCCTACATCATTTGTTATCGAGCTGCAGGGTAGTTGATTTCACTCTAGTACATCATTCATTTTTTTTGTTTGTTTCTCTGCTGGTGAATTGACTGATGAAGTGCGTATGAATTTTATTCATCTCGGAATAGAAAGAAAAAAATGATAAAGCTTTTACTGGTCATCACCATACTAAAGCATTTAAAGAAATGATGACATGTCGACTTTATGATGATGCTGAGAAGTTGAGAAGTTTTTTTTTGTTTTTTTTTTACACAAATGTAACCTCAGGGACTTGGGCACTACTGACACCATCAAATCATAGACTTGGACGAGGACCAAAATGCTCCAATGTGGCCACCAATTGAATTGACCGGTATGATTTATGTAGTGCATTCACCTAATTGTGTTTGTTATTTAGTACTCTAACCTTGTGGCATAGGTGGTACAGTGGCTTAGTGGTTACTACTGTCATCTCGCATCTCCAAGGTTGAGGGTTTACAGTAAATCTTGCCTCTGTGGACTTCACATGTTCTCTGTGTGCATGGTGAGTCTACTCCAGGTACTCCGGTTTCTGCTCAGAGTACCAAAGCCTGTGCTGTAGGCTGATTGGCGTTTCCAAATTGCCCATAGTATAGGGTTGGGTGTGTAAACATTTGTGTGCTGCGATGGCTTGGCCCTAAGTTCCCTACAGCAGGCTCCAGGTCCCTCACAACCCTATACAGAATAAGAGGTACAGACAATGGATGGAATGGATAGATATTGTGGCATGGTGCTAATGCCACCGCACCGGTCCAGAGTCTTGGGTACTATCTGCAACCTTACTCCCTGTATGGAGGATTCTCCCAGTTCGGATCCAAGGCAGATGTGAAGATCTGCCAGAGGCAAAGCAAATACTGATCGGAGTTAGTGCTGGTGGGTTTGATTGGTAGGCGATTGGTGATTTTTGATAGCTTAACATCCCACATATGTAGTATTCCCACCTATTTTTCAGTATTCCAAGGCTAGACTTTGGGATCTGCCTATTAAGGATGGACCTTTGCAGGAATAACCCTTTTTCTATTTTCTTCACAGAATGTTAAGTTTTGTTAATCTGCTTGGAGTTACATGACATCAATCTTTTAAAATAAACACTATGGTTATTATTATATTACAGTGTGTTTTGGCATGATTTCCTCTAGTATATTTTCTCTAGGCCCTACTTTTCCCTAAAACACTGAAATATTTTGATCAATTCTTTAAAAAGCAAAAAGAACTGATGGCTATACATCTGGGTTTACCAGTGAAATATGTTTACATTTTCCTAACTCTGTCCCTCCTGTTTCTGTCTCGTCAGAAGACAAAAATGTCAACAAATCTGCCGGAGCGGATCTCTCTGATCGCCGAGGGCCAGTAGAATAACAGAAGAGGATAAATAATCAGGGAGTTAAATACCCCGCTTTCACAGGTTAAACCTCCAAGAAGAAAAACAGCCTGACTCCACTTTCGCTAACCTTTCGCCCAGGCCCCGTGCCAGATCTAATTAAGGAGTGTTTGCCAGAAAATATGCTCAATATGTGCTCCCAATTATGGCTAATACGTCTCTGCTAAAGCCGAAACAGTCTCTGTCCGGAGACGGGGAGTCCGGTGACATGTGTAAGACTTGGCAAATGTTACATTTATCAAGGCATCTTGTGTGTGTGTGTATGTGTGTGTGTGTCTGTGTGCATGCCATGTCTGGGATCGTAGGAGCAATTTGTTTAGGTTATATATGTTCCCGTCACTACAAAGGTGAAAGCAGTGAATTGAGTGATAGATTAATTGTGTGTTTAAAAGACAAAGTGTTGAGTACAGAGAAGCACTGACTAGTGAATGAAAGGTTAGCGTGTGTGTGTGTGTGTGTGTGTGTGTGTGTGTGTGTGTTACATGTTCCAGTTTTAATCAGCAATGCGGCAATGTCTGCAGGAAGCCGTCTTGATTAAAACACGCTGGAGCAGAGAGTGGGATTACGGTAAATGGGGTTACAGACTCCCTGTGACGAATTCCATGCAGGTCTTTGTTCTCCAAATCAATACACATGATATACTGTGTGTGTGTGTGTGTGTGTGTGTGTGTGTGTGTGTGTGTGTGTGTGTGTGTGTGTAAAACAGAGAGAGAGAGCGAGAGAGAGGGGGAGAGAGATACTGTACATGTACTGTAGATGTTTGGTAGAACATAAAATTTTTAACTTTTCTTTTTGTTTCCCCCAGAAAGTTACAAAAACTTCACAAGAAAAGATTGTGTTTCACACAATTTTTCAAACATAGTGCTTACCACATTTGTATTTTTATATAATTTCTTTTCTTGCATTGTATATCATTTCTTTTCATGCATTGTTGTGCACCTCATGTGTTTTTACATCAGTAGTGCATGTGTAAGGCGTGTGGGTTTAGTGCCCAGATGCTATTTTCTCACAAATTGCATGTGATGATGTTTACATCACGTTAGACATGTTTTTTTAATGTGAACATTCAGTATACAAATATATTGAAATGCACTTTTATATGGATGGATGGATGGATAAACTGAGGAATAAAGGCATGGTTAAATGGAAAAAAAGGATCAACCATATAAAGATTCATGGGGGGCATGGAGCGTATCCCAGGAGATTTTGGTCACAAGGTGGGGGACACCCTGGATGGGGTGCCAAACCATTCCAAGGCGCGCACACACACACACACACACACACACACACACACTATGGACAATTAGGGAACACCAATTAGCCTAATCTGCTGTCTTTGGACTGTGGAAGGAAACGAGGGTACCCGGAGAAAACCCACCAAGCGCAACATGCAAACTCCATGAGAATTTAAACGAGGTTTTATTCAAAGTTCACTTTTTTAAATGCTTTTTTTTTCAAAGTTGTTTTTTGGAGCTGGAACCGAACCAGTAGAAACTCGCTGATGAACAGGACAACATTTATATCTGTAATGATAAATAACATGACCTAACACAACAGGCCAACACACACACACACACACACACACACTCTCACACACACACACACACACACACACACACACACTCACACACACCTGTCCTCCACACCCAACCACACACTCTTTCATGGTTGAAGACAGAGAGTGCGTAATGGTGCATTGCAGGTGGAGCTTCAACAAGCCATTTATCAGCAGAGGCATTCAATTAGAAATGAACACAGAGAGAGAGAGAGAGAGAGAGAGAGAGAGAGAGAGAGAGAGACCAAGTGTGAGAGACAGAGAAATAAAGAGTCAGAGAGAATGAGATAGCAAGAAAGTAGACTGTCTGATAAAGATCATCAGGAACTGATGTAAACCAACAACTTCCAACTCAACAACAAAACTGCTCTCTCTCTCTCTCTTTCTCTCTCTCTCTCTATCTATCTCTCCTATATACAGTAGGTATAGAAAAGAATCACCCCCTTTAAAATGAACATTGTGTTACTTTCCAGCCTAAAATGACGACCGACATGACTTTTGTTTCATCCAGCTGTACATGTATTTACTCAATGCAACTTTTAATAACGAAAAGTGAAAAGTATAACACCAACATGTCCGGAAAAAAATAAAAACAGAATCACTGATATGGAAACGGATCACCCTCCTTTCTAAAAGTGACTTGTAAACTCAACCAGATGAAGCTAATCACCTTCTCAATGGCAAATCAAATCCTTTGACTTTCAGCAGTGATCAGCCATGATTATTTTGATTAGCTCAGCAAAAAAGATGGAGCATTTGAGTCACTGGTAGCGCAAATGAAGCAAAGGGTGGCAAGGCACTGTCAAAAGATCTCTGGGATAAAGTTGTGCTTTGAATAAAGTCAGGATTTAAATGAAAACAAAAGGCTTTATTACTGTCCAGAAGCACAGTGGAGTCTATTATTAAGAAGTAGAAGAGATTTAGTACAACACAGGTGCTCCATGGATCAGGACGTCACTCCAAACTGGATGAAAATGATCAGAGAGTCCACCAAGAGGCCTACAGCAACTCTGAAGCAGTTGCAAGAATTTATTAATAAAGTGGTCACTGTGTGCATGTGAAAACAATATCACACATTCTCCACAAATGTGGCTTATATTAAAGGGTTTCAAGGAAAAACCCCTAAGCAACTGAGATTCGCAAAAATGCACCTTGAAGATTCTGAGGCCATGTGGAAAAAGGTGTGGCCGTGTGAGACTAAAGTTGAATTATTTGCCCACAACACCAAACAATATGTCTGGCGGAAATCCAATACAGCTCACTATCCAAATCACACCATTCCTACAGTACAGCATGGAGGTGGTGATATCTAGTAATGGGGGTTTCTCTGCAGCAGGAACATTAACACTTGTCAGGAAAGAAGGAAAAATGGACGGAGCAAAAATACTGTCGAATTATTGAGGAAAATCTGCTGCTCTCGTCCAGAAAGTTGTCAATGGGAAGAAGGTTTACCTTCTAATATGACAATGACCCAAAGCACACAGCAAAACTGACCATACAGTGGTTGAAGGAGAAAAAGTGAATGTCCTTGCAGTGCCTAGTCAGAGCCCAGACTTAAACCTCATTACAAATCTGTAAATTGACTTGAAGACAGCAGTCCACAAACGGTCACCTCTACTTAAACATTTCTGCAAAGATAAGTGGGCAATATTTACAGATTTACAAGCAAAGCTTTGTGTGTTATTGAAAGGATGATTAGCCTCATCTAATTGAGTTTATAGGACAGATTTCAGTGTGTGTGTGTGTGTGTGTGTGTGTGTGTGTGTGTTTAATAATCTTCCCTTCTGTTTTAAAAACTGTGGACATTTTCCACAGTATAAAGGAAAAAAACGAAAATGAAAAAAAAAAAAAGTTCATACATGCATGCACAGCTTAGAGGCAGAGAACAATTGGAAGATTTAGCAAAATAATAATAATTATAATAATGTATATAAAGAAAGAACATTTAAAAATAATAGTAATAAAGTAAAATCAGATTATATGCTGCCTGTATGCAGGTGACTTTAACATAACCCAAACTGCTCCCATACATCATAACCCAACAGTGACACTTTCAGAACCAAATAATCATACAGAGATGCCAGAATAATTATTTTTCAGGGACTGGTGTATTTACTACAGATTTCAGAGGCATGTGATTACAGAGTATATAAAAAATAAATAACCATAATATATCAGTAGAAACTTTACATTACTTTTTAACCTAAACCCCTCTCATGCCTTGCATCATAACCCAAACCCCTCCCCTTATATTGCATCATAACCCAAACCCCTCTGTTACATTGCATTATAACCCAAACCCCTCCCCTTACATTTGATCATAACCTGAATGTTGTTGTTGGTCTTTCGGCTGCTCCCGGCAAGGGGTCGCCACAGAGGAATATCCAGTCCGCACAACAACTTGGCA
>JAQMYL010000002.1:2796197-2806721 GCA_030014365.1 Clarias pachynema | reverse complement strand
CTTGGTGGGTTTCCTCCTGGTTCTCCGGGTTCCTCCCATAGTCCAAAGACATGCAGGTTAGGCTAACTGGCGTTCCCAAATTGCCCATAGTGTCTGAATGAGTGTTCAGACACTATGGACAAGTGTGTGTGTGTGTGTGTGTGTGTGTGTGTGCCCTGCGCTGGATTGGAACCCTGTCCAGGGTGTACCCTGCCTTGTGCCCTAAGTCTCCTGGGATAGGCTCCAGGCCCCCACAACCATGTATACAGGATGAAGTGGTATAGAAGTTGAGACAGGTAAGTATAACAATATAATCAAAATAAAGGAGAAAAATTATCACAATGAGAGACTTTCCTTCTTCTCATGATCTTGAGGAAATTTGGTTGACACAAGTTTTTATTTATTTTTTTATTTTTTAATAGATTACACAGAGAAAGTATACGGATTGGTTTTAGAGATGTTTGTTTAAATCCACATTGTTGCAACAGAACCTGAACATGTCATGTCATGTCTTTAAAACTGTATTTAATATTTATGTAAATATATTCTGTATAAAAATATTATTGGAAGACGAAATGGCTCCTTAATTACGTGTTTTAGTTTTAGTTTTTGTGGTCCCTTTTTTGTCCTGGATTAAACTCACATTGAGCTGTTTATCTGAGAGTTTTTATTTAGTTAACCAAATTGAAACAATCTGTGGAAAATAAAGAGTCCCAACACATGACGAATACTGTTTCTCTATTTATTCTGATTGCATTTGAACAAATCCAAGCTCGTATTCTGGTCCGAGTTCTGCACGTGTAGGTGCGTGTTTCATGTTCGTGAAGTAGCGCGTAGCCGCCGAGAGGTACTCAGCGTGGCTATAAATAGAGCTCTTTGTAAGATGAATTGATTAATTGCGCAGTAAGAACAGCAGTCAAGAGCTACCATCTGAATTCCAACCCCGCATCGAGCATTCTCTAACATTCTCGCTCTTTCTCCCTCTCTCTCACACACGCATAAGTTCACGCGTAAACACGGAGGAGACGTTCAGGATATGAATCATGAGGGAGCTTTTCTTTGGCGGGAGTTAAAGCGTGACTCAAAAACGGTGTGAAAGAGCGTCACTGCGTGCATCATACCATCCCCCCCAACCCCCCCGGGGCTCAGATTCAATATTCAATCCCACATTACTTTACAGATTAGTCATTAAAAACATTAAGAAAAATACTGTAGAGTGAAAATATTACAATCAGCTACAGTATACATAAAGTGTTTTTTTCCCCCAGGTACACTGGGACAGAGTGTATAACCGCACAGCTCTGTTCACTTTAACACGCTTCACCTTCTCATTTATTCATCTATTTTTAATACTTAACTTTCAAACCTTCTTCTATTCACTGTGATGAGTGTGTAGGTCCACCAAAACTACTTAAAGGAACATCCCTTCATTATTATTATTATTATTATTATTATTATTATTATTAAGCAAAATTATTTCCCATAGGAAATTATGTAAATGCAGTTCCAGTCACCCAAAAATATTACCAATTTCCAACACTACAATCATATTTTTATATATAAAACCAATCAAACTATTTAAAAAAGTTCACTAAGTAAAATATGAAATGAGTAGATATTAAACCTCATTTAATTAAATGATTCCTCTCGGCACCGGCTGCTTTAAAAATGAAACTGAAAGCGGCTCCCTTTTCTTCTTGCTACCGTCCTTGCTAACATTCTTGGGACCCATGATGTTATGTCTTCATTAAAATTTGCACAAAATGCCAAAAAGAAAAAAAAAAACAGCAAAAAAAAAAAAAAAACATATTTGCTTGGCTTTCCAATGATGCAATTTGAACGACTCCCGGACATTCATGCAACTTAGCCGCCATTCGTTTCACTTGCTTAAGGCAAAAATTCTTAAGGCGGGGCGTTCATATACCAAAATACTACTGGCAATGCTTCTAACATACTGTATAATAATTCCTAGTTTAGCAATTTTCAATTAAGTTAATTAATTGAGTAATTTTTAATTGAATTAATTGACAACTACTAGCTATTTCTAGTTATCACTAGCAGCTACATCATCTTTTTAGTGTAAGTAAAATGTTCTTTTTTAAATTAATGTAATCATACATTTACAATACAATTTAATATAATATTCCAATTTACAATATAATATTAATATTTCATTGATAGTTCTGATACTTGCTGTCCCATCCTGTCATGTCTTTATGGACATTTCCAGCTAAAGCATGCTAAAGTAGAACAACATCACTGAGTTTGATAATAAAAAATATTTTATATTAATAAAAATTAAAGAAATTAAGAAATAAAAATAGCAACCAAAAAATTGCTTACTTTTTGCCTATATTTCCCCAGTTAATATTAAGCTTCAGTTATGACCTGTAGCCATGTTAGCATACAGGTAGCTACAGGTTAATCAAGCAGTCCATATTGCTTGATCAAGGCACAATAATATAGAATGCTGTCCTTTAAATGACTCATGGTTGTTCGGTTATTTGATTTATTCTGATTTGTAGAACAAATCGGACAAAAAAAAAAATCAAACAAAAAATGTCTCATAATTATTGCTATTAATGTAATGCTTTGCTTGTATGTATACTTTTTAAAATAATTTTTTACATACATTTGAATTTGAGTCGATGAACTCATGAGAAGTGAAAGTCAAATCTGTTTTTAAGCGCTACAAGGCAATAGAAACCATGAAAAGTCGTTTACACGAAATCTTGACGGATATATAGTACAGTGTAAATCTGTGGGCAGCTTTGTTGGATAATCATAAAGGAAGTCTTGGATCTGATGTGAGAAAGAGAATAACGATTTAGTGATCGATTTTGAACCACCTTAGTGACTCGTTTGAGAACTTCGTGAATTAAGCGTATCTAGCACTGATAATAAATAGTGATTACTAGCAGTAAGCTGTGCACACAGGGTCAGAGTACAAATGCAGTGTTTAATGTGCGTTAATACTCCATAATACTGCGAGACAGAAGAGGAAGGGAAAAATCAATGTGACTCATAACTCCCACTTGGAAAATCAGACTTTCTCGAGGGCTCAGACTTCCTCGAGTCAATAAGCATCGTCTGCTGATTACAGACCTCCGAAGATGTATCGCTGAAGCCTTGTATGGAAACGCGGGTGTGTCTCAGTGACTGTATATGGACGTTTAGGAGCAAAAAGAGGACGGGAAGTTATTTGAAATTGAATTTATTAAGAGGAAGTCTGATTTTTGAATGAGGATGCCGTGTAGGTTGCATCATCACATCGCACTGTTGTTGATTATTTTTCCAAAAAATGCGTATTACCTTAAGTAGTAGGACTTTTCTTTAAAAAAGTCAGTGTCAATTGTGACTTTTACTTGATAGTGTGTTATTCAGCAACACAGTAAAGATAGAGAGAGAGAGAGAGAGAGAGAGAGAGAGAGAGAAACAAACACAGAGAGAGAGAGATAAAAAGAGGGGATGGATCTACACAAAGAGGAGTACAGTTTCCGAGGTTGGCGTGTAAACTAAACCGCCATCTCCCTTTCTTTGAGTCTGGGACTGCCATATGCTGAGTGGTACGAAGGAGATAAGAGAGATGGATAGAACCTGAATGAAAGGGTGGAATGGAGAGAGACGGGAGAGTTATCTCTAAAACCAGCTTATCTCGTCTGTCCCCTTGCCCTCTGCTGAGAATGTCCCATCTAACTAACAGAGACATCATTGTTAGCACACACATACACACACATAGACACACACAGACACACACACACACACACACATGGAAGTGCACTATAGTCCAGGTATGTGTTTTCCTCTTGAAATAGAAGCTCAAAGCTCTTCACTGAACGAAGACAAGGACACCCGTACATCATCACACACACTCACACACACACTCACACTCTCGCGCTAAACTCTGGCCCTGCCAGCTATCTATACCAAGCAATTAATAACACTTACTCAGGAAATCCAGCGTCTGCCGTTCGTTAAGACGTACACATAGCCAGCTATCTGCAGAATTAGCCGTAATAAAAATATAATCACATCATAATTACAGTGTAATGACGAGCTCTCGCTCCAGCCTTGCGCACCGGCTCCCGTCTTGCTCCAGAGCGACTGATGAGTTGCTTAATTGCGAGTCCTTTTCCATCCGACTCACCGGGTTTACGGAGGATTAAAGCCGTTTGAGTGGAAACGGAAATATTCTAATTTTCGTCATGGCACTCAATGCGAGGCTGTAATTCTCACTCGTGAATTGCTCACCGAAATCAAATTTTCTGTTAAACAAACTGCTACAACTGTGGGTTTCAGTAAAGCAAAAGCAGAGCCTGCGATGTACATCTGTTCATCAAGGGTCTCTTCAAATTCTTCTTCAAATTTTGTCAAACTATTGACTTTGAATGGCAACGTTCATGGGAAATATTTATCAGTTTATCAGTTTCCAGTCATTATGTCGACTCAGATTCCTGCCGTTGGAATCCGAGGTGGCCTTCTGCAGCTCATGTGTGCATCCTGAGATGCTTTTCTGCTCACCACGGTTGTAAAGAGTGATTATTTTATTTATTATTATAGCCATTTTCATTCTTTCTTTCTCTACTTTTTATTCCTTTTGCTTTCTGTCCACACTCAAACACTTTGAGACAGTTGTAGGATGGTGGCAAATTCTGACACGTGAAGCTGTGTTGGACTTGTTCGAACACTCGCCATAAACACTTATTACATCATTTTAACCAAATTCTGTGCAAACGACCAACAAAACCAACAAAACCATTTAGACTCATTTAAGAGTTTGTCATGTCTATAGAATCCATAACCATAAACTTTGTCGATTATGTTTCTTAGCAACTGAAGCTTACTGTTCAAAGGCTATTGACCTTTTGCATGTGACGTCATGACCTCTATCCATCATAGTTTCACCCACTTCTGAACGGGACGTCACTTACTGGAAGCCGGTGCCAAAACTTGCATTCAAAACCATTATGCCAGGTTGTGTGCAGATCAAATAGTCCGCTGTGGCGACTCTTTGACGGAAGCAGCTGAAAAACTATGAACATGATTTTATGATAGATAGTATATGATAGACCATATAAACCAGTTCAGGTGCTGTAAGGTTTAAAAAATTTCTTGTATCCAGATGAATGTGTAAACTGTTTCTCTCCTCCTCAGTCCTATGTTTGTAATAACCGGTCCAAACAGCTTCTCTTTCTAACGACTCGGAGTTTGTGAATTGAAGGCAATTAAAACAAATGGAACAATCCAATTTTCATCACAGCAAACCCAAATGAGGAAGAGCGGAATACGTTGACTGTCAGTGTAATGAGATGATTTGCATATTACAATCTGGCTACCTGACTACCCTATACAACCGCATCATATCGGTATGGAAACTCCAAGCGACTAAACGTGCCTCTAGACTTGGCTTGTGATTTCTCTGAGGTTCTTCAGTTCTTCAAATAAAGTCTCACAAGGGGAATAAAGCTTGGGATTAAAAATAATCTCAACTGCAAACAGCATTACGAGTATTAAACCCGCTCGGTAAAACGGTGCCGTGATATTAAACTAGAAAAGCCGTCCCCAAATCGTCCAGGGAGCAATTTTTAACCAAGACATTACTCATTACAGAACGTTTAACCCAAATACACAGTGAGCCAATATAATGACCAAATCCAGCTGTTTTGGGATGAAGCCTGTATGGAATTCCACCTTTATTTAGAAACTCCTGAGTCAACACTGTGTGTTATTGCTGTCTACTCCATTTCCTCTCCCCTGAGCATAGTGTGTGTGTGTGTGTGTGTGTGTGTGTGTGTGCGTGTGTTGAAACAAAATAAAAAGAGCCGAGCCGTCCGTTCTTCTCCTTGTTTTCTCGTTCTCGTTCCCCTTCTTGTTGTTGGGGGAATTTGGCCGATGTATAATGAAGAGCGTGCGTTATCTCACACGACCAAGAATTACCATCACAGCTGATCAATTACGTTATCGTGATGTCTTTTCTCTCCAGAGGACGAAGAGAATGAGGGAAAGAGCAGAATGGAGATGTATGAGATACAGAGAGAGAAAGAGAGAAAGACAGGAAGGGGTGTAAGGAGCGATGTCAGTCAGGTGACATGGAGAGAAGGAGTGGGTGGTCTGTTTAGCTCCTTTGTTCCACTGACATAATGGAAATAATAATAATAATAATAATAATAATAAGTATATAAAAATGATAAAAGTATTACTTGAACCTACTTGACTAAAGGGGTGTTTCTTTCTTTTCTTCCTTTATGATTTTATTCATATCACACTTTATTCATAAGGGTCACTTGTAATATGATTGCTAATGCCTTTCCTTTACAAGTTAATGAATTCTGAGTGGAGGAGATAAATGTAGACTGTTACCTGGAAGGTGTGTGTTGAAGATTTGTATGGTCTTGAGTTTCTAAATAATGCCCATCTCTATATCACAGTGTCGTGAAAAAGTCTTTGTCCATTCCGCTTTTTTATTTTATTTTTTTGCATATTTGTCACACGTAAATTCAGATCATCAAACAAATTTTAATACTGCATTAAGATAACACAAGTAAAGACAAAATACAGTTCATAAATGATGACTTCATTTATTAAGGGAAAAAACTGTCCAAACTCCCCCCCCCCCACACCCCCACTTGCCTGATTACTTCCAGACCTGCTGAATCAAGAGATCTGGAATAAAACTAATGGAGCATCTCATAAACAGAAAATCCTATCAATAATCAAACATTAAGGTGGTAGTGTGCTGATCTGGGACTGATTTCCAGTTTTCGGACATGGATGGCTTGCCATAATTGATGGAACTTTGAATTCTGCGCTCTACTAGAAAATCCTGAAGGTGAATGTCTGGCCATCAGTTCGTGACCTCAAGCTCAAGCGCACTTGGGTTATGCAGTAGGACAATGATTCGAAACACACCAACAAGTCCACCTCTGAAAAGCTCCAAAAATACAAAACAGATTGGACTAGTCAAAGCCAGACTTACATTCTGTTGCATGACCTTAAACAGGCCATTCATGCTTTAAAAACCCACCAATATGACTGAATAAAAAAATGAAACTGCAAATATGAGTGGGCCAAATTCCCAAAATTACTAGTTGGTGGTTATTATTACTAGTTATTAGGTTTAGCGGTTTACTCTGATTATCTAATTTAATATTAGAATTAGTTTGATGATCTGAGTCATTTATGGTTTAACCATTTATGGACATCAAAGCACAACCAATGGACCAATGGACTCAACACACATTTCAAGATTATACGATTTTAGACCTAAGAAAAATCCCTTAAAGCTAATCTTTTTTTCTATATACTGTCTCAAAAACACGCACACACCTCTACTGTATTTTTGGGCTTCAAACTCAAAAGCATACAAACTCAAAACTGTTCCCATTTCCAGTATATGGATTTAAAACTTTCTCCATTTGCCTTTATGAGTCTCAAGCCACGCCCACTGGGAACCAATCTCATTTTTATATATGCAGTCTTTAAAAATATGTCGTCTATGTTCTGTTTTTTTTCTGTAGAGACGCCCTGATGGACTCGTTCCTCTGAAGCCATCATCTTAAAAGTGCATTTCTGCATTTTTTTTTATTTTTTATCTTATGATGGTGGAAAAAATGCAATAAAATAAAAAAACTCCAATACTGTACTGAAAGTGTAGTAATGACACAATTTCCCTTTTAAAGCAAATGTAGCTGATCATCTGAGACATACTCAGTGTCTGTAATGTGTTTGATTTGATTTATATAGTACATTTTATTCTGTATTCTGTACAAAAACGCCATGTTGTCTTATTAAATGTGTTATGTACAACCGGTGCGTCAGTAGCACAAGTACAAGTAATACTGATGCCAAAGTGATATACTGTACTTAATATTAATAAACAGAACATTTCCTTTAGCTCTGTTTATGTCTAAATAGTTGCCCTGAAACTTGTTCATATTGTAGACTCGTTCTCTACATCATTAGTAAGTCGATTTATTTTTATTTTTATAATCTACTCTAGCTAGCTACATTTCCTAACATGACTTTAACTGTCAGCCAACACATAAAATAAGTCTTTTTTTTTAATACAAGTCTGTGCATTTATTATCAAGCATTTAAATATCTAAAAAAATGCATGTACAGCAGGCTTCCTTTAAAAATATTACGAATGCGAACTCGAAGCATGTTTTACGCCGGTGCGGTGATGCATCACGTGAATACGGTAAATATTGCACGCCATTAGCGGCTCTACGCAGCAGCTGCGGTTAATACGAACACGCCATCACTGACTGATGAGTTAAACCGCTGATCATACTCCTGCTGCAATTCTTTTCATAAAACCTTAAAACCGCATCCTTAAGTCACACACCGAAGACCTCAGGACGTGACGGACGCACATCATTTAACCGCAAAAAGCTGCAGTCTGCAAAAACTTCAGTCCACAGCTGGTGTATCGAACGTATCCGAGTTATACGTTAAAGAGACGTGAAGAAACTCAATTGAGTTGCAGTCACTTAGAATGTTTTATTTATTTTTTCAAACCATCTGTCATGTTTAAAGAAAAACAAACAAACAAACAAAAAAATAAATAAATGCAATTGTGCTTTTGTTTTTGTTTAATCACTTCTGGTGAAAAGTAATATCTCCATCACGAAACCCATTTTAACCGTGACACCGTGTTCGTCTTCACCTCCGCCTGCTAATGGTTAGAGATGACAGGACATTTCTGCCCTTCCTACGTCGTTCCACACAGCTTTACCAGCCGTATGGTTCTGTCCAATCTGCCTTTACACATCTGGCTAATTAGCGCGCTTTGCCAGTCTGACGAGCTAACTCGCACCAATTTTGTACATTCTACTCATTAAGTAGTGGAAACCAAAAAAAACACATCTGCATCTGTTCAACCTGTTGCGGGACAGAGAGAAAAATAAATTAATTAATTAATTTAAAAAAAAAAAGGAGACAGAAATCTTTATATTTTGCAACTGCTGAAGGAACTAATTTGAGACGCTTTCATTTTGAGGCATAATCATGCTAATAAAGGCTTTGTAAATCAGAAACAAACAGATGAGTGTTATTAAACTGGTGGATGTGAGACTCCAGCGTGCTTGCTATTGCAGAATTCATAGAAACGCACCTAATTCATTATTATATGCGTGTATGGAGATTGCATGTTCTCCCCGTGCTTGGTGGGTTTCCTCCGGCTACTCCGGTTTCTTCCGACCTGCAGATTAATAGGTTAATTGGTGTTTCCATATTGCCTGTAGGGTGTGAGTGTGTGTGCCCTGTAATGGATTGGCACCCTGTCCAGGATGTGCCCCGCTTCGTGCCCTAAGTCTCCTAGTATTGTATAAGCTCCAGGCCCCCCTGCAACCGTGTATATAGGATAAAGCAGTGTTGACGATTGAATTGTAAGTGAATTATTATTATATTATTATTATTATTATTATTATTATTATTATTAATTGTAGTAATAGTAGTAATTTATCCTGATTTATTTACAGTCAATCAAGAGTCTATCCATGAAGTCTGGTACACCGTTGATGAGACCCCAGTCAATCACAGAACACAGCACACATTCACACATTCACACACTCACACACTCGTCGACACCTAGAGACATCACTAGTTCTCACCATGTTTTATGTGAAAGCTTTACGTCGTATAATAACGGCAGATGTACAGTATAAATTCGCTCATGGTGTTGTTATGGTGTAAATCTGACTCCGCCCACTTATTCAGTTTGGGCCACGGCTGACCATATTGAGATAAAGCGATAGCGAGAAGCCTGTGCTGTTCATCTTGTTCTTCTGCTTAATATTTTTTTCTTATGGTTATTTTTCATATTCTGAATGGCGTCCTTTCAAAAAGCATTTGATCTCGTTTGCAGCTCGAGCGACTGCAGACTTTCTGTGAGTATTACTCTCGCTATATGAAATAAGAATTTTATCATCCCACTTTAGAGGATTGTCAGGATTGGATTAGATGGCTCAGCCAGAGCGAGAGAGAGAGAGAGAGAGAGCGAGAGGGAGAGCGAGAGAGAGAGAGCGAGAGGGAGAGCGAGAGAGAGAGAGAGAGAGTGAGAGGGAGAGCGAGAGAGAGGGAGAGAGGGAGAGTCGTGTGAGTGTGTTTCTGACTCACTGCCAGGTGAAACAGCCCGGGTGGCTGCGTACAGCCGTAACGACACAATAACTAAATTACACCGAATCCACAGAATCAACAGAGAATCTGAAACAGGAGGGTCGATACCCGAGCTGAAGGAGCAAGATCTGAGGATTTGAGATGTGACGAAAGGATGAATTAATAACATATGATATTAAGTGCACTCACACACACACACACACACACACACACACACACACACACACACACACATGTATGTCCACCCATAAGGCATTTTCACGGAGCTGCGAAAACCTAATCAAGGGTGACTTGACTTTGCTTAGAGGATTTGTACATGTCAGTGTTTGTCTGTGTGTGTGTGTGTGTGTGTGTGTGTGTGTGTGTGTGTCCAGAACAACTTCAGTAGCAGGAATAAAGAAAGAAAGAGAGAGGAGGAGAGAGACA
>JAQMYL010000002.1:2772492-2782753 GCA_030014365.1 Clarias pachynema | reverse complement strand
TGGGTTCCCTGTTGAGTCTGGTTCCTCTCAAAGTTTCTTCCTATTACCATCTCAGGGAGTTTTTCCTTGCCACTGTCACCCTCGGCTTGTTCATCAGGGACGATCTGATCATTCTGATTCATAAACATTCACATTCCATACAAACTTCAATAATTCTTTTGATTGTGTCTGCTTTGCGACATTGACAACTGTTAAAAGCGCTATACAAATAAAATTTAATTAAATAGAAAATTAAAATTATTTATGAAGACTGATTAAACCAATCAGCCATGACATTAAGACCACTGACAAGTGGACTGAAGAACTTGGATTTAGACCCCAGTAAACTACTGGTGACAGGATTATGGGCACCCGTGGATCACCCATGTCTGTGGGGACCAAAGGCCAGCCCAACCGGTCCGATCCCACAGGCCAATACAGAACAAATTGCCAAAAAAGTCAGTGGCAGACATAAGAGAAAGGCACCATAACACCCAGTGTACCTCAGGCCACCAATCTGCCTTCCAAAGTCCCCAGATTCCAATCCAATTTAGCCCTCACGGGATGCCCGGATGAACAAGTTTGATGCATGGAGGCCCCACCCTGCAAACCTCAGCACACAAAGGATCCACTGCCAAAATCCTGGTGCCAGACACCACAGCACCCCCCCAAAAGCCTTGCAGAGCCGCAGCAGCCAGATCACCCTGGTGGAACAAGGGGAGCCCCAAACCCTAGGTGGTTTTAACTTGAATGGTTTAAATGTTATGGCTTATCTAGTGTATGCAAATTTAACAATTTAACATAAACAGTACCAGTTTAGTCATTTGGGTTACCAAAGTAACATTTACCTAAACGTCTCTTGTGTTCTGAATCTTTACGCTGCGTCTTCAGTCTTTACGACTCTAAAAAAAAACATAAAAAAACATGAATCATTTTATTTTTAACAAAACCACAAACTCACATGAAATAATTGCCTGTCGCTTCACGTTATAATAAAGTCATGCTCAATATGAAGTTCACCATAACAACACAAAAACTTTTTTTTTTCCCACCACTTCCTCGCTGCTATTAAATTTCACCGCACTGCCAGCATGTTGTGTTGAAAAGGTTGAGCGACTGCCTTTTGTTTCTTGCTAAGCTGCTTAGCGCTGCGGCCTATTAAAGAGGGAACAGCTTCGTCTTCACGCAGTACATTTAGCACCGGAACTTTCTCCTCGCTTTCCTATTGTTCTTCAGTCGAAAAACCCGCTGGCTGGTCCCGCCGCTCGTCACGCTGTGTGAGCACGAGAGCCGAACGCTCGGCGGCGGAGCACAAAAGGAAGAGACGCTTCGGTATTATTTATGTCTTCCGAGTCAGGGCAGCAGGGGAAGGCCAACATGATTAGAGCGTAACGTTCTTGTCTCTTCGGCATTTCAATGCTTTGTTGTGTTCTGAAATAAAACGGGATTGAGTATTAAAAAAAAATCATATTGTCACTAGAAAAAAAACAGCAAAAAAAAAGAAGACATAAAGCAGCTGTGGGATTTGTTAAAATCAAATGATGACATGCTGATGAGCTGACTTCTCTGCAAACTTTCTGCGTTTTGGGATGGAACAAGAAGCTAGCCAAGGGGAGCGTAGAAACCATAGTGTGACGCTAATTAGCATCGTCAGAGATGCTTGATCTTTCCACACCAGAGGTTTAGCATAACACCTCGTGCTCGGCAGCCAGGCGGGGTAATTAGTTTTTTAGAGGGAAGCTCGCGTTTGCCAGAGGAAGTGTTGGAGTGAAGTTTTAAAAGGAGTAAAGTGAAAAAAAAAAATCCTGATTCGCGTTCCACATGAGTCACCTCTCGCTTTCGTCCTGACAGCCTTTAATTCCGTCAAGACTTAACGATACGCAGCGTAGCGGCTAACCCTGCCAAACTCACCATCGCTCTCTGATACTCGAGTGGTCTGTCTTCCTCGGCGTTCCTCAGAAGAGTGGCTCATTAAAAGCCGTAGCTCCTCTTTTACGCAACTTTGCGTCAGCCTCTCGCTCTCTTCCCTCGCTCAATGAATCTGCTCTGAACTATTTCCAGTTTTTCTCGAGTCATGCTGCGCATATGGTTCCTCGCTGACCCTGTGTTTGAAATGCAGCTTATGCTACTTGTGTATGTGTATGTGTGTGTGTGTGTGTTTGACTGCCTGGAGGTGTAGTTATATGCGTTTAAGGGTTGTAGGGCTCTGCGCTGGACATATGCTGAGCCTCTGATCTCTCCGACTTAAGGGCAAAAGCTTCCCATCCATAACTAATTCAGGTCAAGCAAAGAAAATCTCCAGGATGAGAAACAGATGCTGAGAGGCAAGCAGTGAGACATTAATGTGCTGGACAGGGAGGAAGTGTAACAGTAAACACTGCACAAATACACACATTTTATTTTTATTTTTTTTATAGAACAATAACCAACAACAGCTGGTGGTGTGACAAAGCAGAGTTATTGTTACCATCTTGAAGTTGATTATTTTCCCGTAAAATTTGCCCTGAAGTGTTTTTTTTTTCCCTCCATAACCACAGAAAATTACGCGTGATTGCAGTTTTTGATTAAAAAATAGTATACTTTTTTTTAAATAAATCTTTTCATGTGTATATTTAATCTCATGGAGAGTTAGTTCCTGGCCTCACTTACATGATAGCAGCTATAAACACTTGTTCCTTTCCCAGCCTCTCTCTTTTTTTAATCCAGAAAACAGTTACCGTCATCTGGTACAAAGTGCTTAGACTTCTTCCCTAAACATGTTTCTCAGAAAACTTTAGCATTACACAAAATCTGCTGTATATGTGTATATGAAACCATAATGCATTAATATAGGCGACAGATGGTGTTAATTAAGCAATATCAGACTCAAGGTCGTGCTGTTGTATTTATTATCAGCATGGTTGTGATGTGGTCGTCGGCACGAGGACGCTGCCAGAGTACTGAAGATATCACAGTCGTGTTGATATTCAGCACAACAGAATGACATCAAGTGTGATGTTGCTTTTATACAACAGTTCCACAAACACAGAATATTATCAACGGATTATGATTTGTTTCTTTATTCTACCAGTTATTTTGTTCAACCAACATACTGTAAATCCTTCTGCATCTTGTGGAACTAACTAATCACGACTAGCGGAGCTGGTGACTATCAGTTAGCGAGTGACAGTTAGTGTAATTAACAGGGGTGATGGTAGTTTCGAAATTCTTTCCGGTACGGTGTAGCCAAAAGATGAGGAGAAATTAAACCATGGAGGTGGTGGACATTCCTGAGAAACTTACGAGATTTACTTTATATTTCCACTTATTCCACTTTAGAATACCAGGGTTCCAGGGTTAAATCCCAAATAGAGATAAATGGAAAGCTAGTGCACTATGTAGGGTGTACAAGACCTTGTTCCACACACCAAGTAGTGCCCTTGTTTAGGGGGTAGAGCAAGATTTGGGATTCAGAACATGGGTGAAAATTAGAAATAATTTAGGAGCAATTTCTAATGAGACAAAGTGTTGTATAATATAACATCACATTTTCAGATGTGTGTTCTTGCTAAAGGCTTCTGTGACTGGTTGTGAATGTGGGTTTTGTCAGGCAGCTGCTCTCTCCTCAGTACTGTAGACCATACAGACCTACTCTCACCCACGCTGAGACACCCAGTTGGTGTAATTAATGATTGTTAGAACCCCCTGGAATGCCGAGTAATACATACTGTATAGCTAAACCTATATAATCACTTGAGAAAAGCCTCTTGTCCAATCAGACTACCTGTTCGGAACCAACTGTGTTATAATAATTAATATAAACCTGTGATTTGTTGCTGTTAATGAAAATGACTCCCCACCGTCTGACCAGTCGGAATCCAGAATTCGACAGTCCAAAGGTGTAAGAAAGTATAAAGCCTATCAAGTGATTGCCTGATACCTACTGGGAAATTAGCAGCGTCTGAAGTGTCAGAATCCTTTTATTTTTTATTTATCAGAATTATATGCAAGATGTGTTGCCAGTGATTGTCTTTCCTAATTTATTCCTGCTTTTTTTTTCTCTTTTGTTCTGTGTGAAATGTCAGAGCTGATTATCTGGGCTTAACATTGATGGAACTGATCTAACATAAACGGGTATATTCTTCATAATACACACAGATTTTAATCTGTACCACAGGGAACAGAGAAAATGTGAGTACAATATAATACACATTAGAATAATAATGAATGAAAACGGTGGCCCTTATAAAGGATATAGTAAATATTTGTCTTTTATAAGTGGTTAGTTTTAGTTGCTTTAGATGAGATATCTTAGACAGATCATGATTTTTATACCCTTTAACCATGCACAAGAAGTCACCTTCTGTTTAACATTTTGTACGAGGTGTCAAGAAAAGTTTTTACTCAGTCATGTTAACATAGCATGTGGTAGGTCAGAGGGTTAAGGCACTAAACTCGCTCATCCATGTCTTCATGGACCTCGCTTTGCACATTTGTGCTCAGTCATGTTAGAACCGGTGTGGGGTTGTTTTTCAGGAGTTGGGCTCGGCCCCTTTCTTCTAATGACAGGACCGCTTAATACTTCAGCATACCAAGACAATTTGGACAATTTCATGCTCCCAACTTTGTGGGAACTGTTTGAGGATGGCCACACAAGTTCCGACGTGACTGCATACCATTGTACAAAGCACGGTCCATAAAGACATGGATGAGTGAGTTTGGTGTTGAAGAACTTGACTGTCCTGCACAGAGTCCTGACCTCAACCCGATAGAACACCTTTGGGATGAATTAGAGCGGAGACGGTGAGTCAGGTCTTCTCGTCCAACATCAGTGTCTGACCTCACAAATGTGCTTCTGGAAGAACGATCAAAACATCCCATAAACACTCTCCTAAACCTTGTGGAAAACCTTCCCAGAAGAGTTAAAGCTGTTATAGCTGCAAAAGGGGCGGAGCCAACATTACATTAAACCCTATGGAATGTTTTTGGCAATATAGTGTATATGAGGTATATAATTTATTACTGATTGGCTCAATAAACACAAACTCTACAAATAGGAAAACATTTTGGTTGGGGGGGTTTCCTCCAGGTACTCCAGTTTCCTCACACACACAAAAGACATTATTGTTGTCCCAAATTTCCCATACTGTGTGAACAAGTGTGTAGCATGTGCAGGTGTACAGTATCGCACCTTGATCTTGTGCCTGAAGTTTCCTGGGATAGGCTCCAGGTTACCTGCAAACCTATATAGGATAAGCAGTATAGAAGATGAATGAATGAATGGATGAATGAAGGAAGGAAAAAATAATAAAATTTTTAAAACTGGTTGTTTATGTACCAACCTCAGCAGCAGCGACCTCATTTCCCCTCTCGTCTGTACCCTCACTCAGCATTCAGCATCAGCAGTATAACTAATCACCGTCCTGATCATCTGTACATCATCTGCACCTGTTTCTCACTGGGTCAGGACTTAAGTTAGATGTGTTTTTGATTCTTAAATGATTTTATAGGTCACTGGGTGGCTTAACAAACAAAAAACATTCCCCTGAAACTGCTCAGGTACAGGGACTGGAGTGAACATGAGAGATAAAACATCCTTTAGGAAGGCTGGAGAACTAATAAAGCATATAGTCAAGACTATATTAAAAATACAAGGAAGTCTGGGGTCTTTGAAAACGAAATATGAAGAAATAATGGTGGGAGGGGGTGGGGTCAATACGTTTGCACAGTACTGCTATCTAGTTGATGAATAATTTGCAGCTCACTAAACCCCAAAAAGATTTCATCATTATTGTCAGAAAAGCTCTTATTGAACTGAATCGGATGGCTCGGGGACCTGAAGCGCTTCAGCTGTTAGATGCTGTGTTTTGCTGGGTTTTTTTTGACATTATGATTTGTGCGCGACGGTGATGCTGAAGGTTTCAGCACATGCTCTAAAGCTTTCAGTCTTTTCCTGCTCAGTTAGACTGTAGCCTCTCTGTGTTTCAGGGATCAGCGCACAAATCTCTCGGTCTGAAATGGCTGGAGAAATGGCTTACTACAACTGTTTTATCGCTTTTATAAAGCATCATCGCAGTGAGACTTTCCAGAGCGCCGTGAGCCAGCTGTGTGTTCCAGCCCACAACAGCGGAAAAGCACAGAGATCATCGTCTCAGTGTGGGGCTCCGTGCTTGCTTTTGTTTTCAAAAATAGTGTCCAGTGCAAAGGACTGTATCACACAGAGCACCACGAGGAAGACAAGAGAACGTGAGTCAGGGGTTTTCAGAGGTTCTGCAGAGGCAGTTCAGTGCCTTAGTGACAGGGAGGTTTCGAGTTAAACAGTCTCTCTCTCTCTCTTTCTCTCTCTCTCTCTCTCTTACACACACACACACACACACACACAAACACGCACAAACACGTCCAGTGATTTAATGGCTAGGATGTAAATTATATTTCAAATTATGCAACAATTAGTCCCGGCTGAGTAATCTGGTAATCGAGGCATTTACGAGTGATGATATACAGCATAACGTCACTGAGACGTTTAACTATATGTATCACGTTATGACACATGGCGTTCTAACAATCATTAATTACACTAACTGTCAGTCGCCAGCTCTGCCAGTCGCGGCTAGTTTGTCCTGCAAGTCGAGGAAGGAGTAAAATAACTTTTTAAATAAATTGGTTAAAGAAATAAGCTGTTGATAATAAATGGTGTTTGTGGAACTCTTGTATAAAATTAATATCACACTCCAGGTCATGCTGTTGTCATGTATATCAGCATGGCTGTGATATGGGTGTACTGTATGTGTGCATGTAACTGGTTGGAGTAGTTTAATGGTTTAATGTACAGAAGGTCCAACGTATTATGATTATTATTATTATTATTATTATTATTTATTATATATATAATATAAATTATTATGAGATAATACTAATAAAATATTTTATATGGTTATTAGCATCAATTTATTATTATTATTATTATTATTATTCAAATAAATAAATAAATTAATTAATTAGCATCTAACAGCTGAATAATTTATTATTTTTTTTTTTACGATTCCCGCCTCTGTGTTCATGGTGTTTACATGTTCTCCCTGTGCTTGGTTGGTTTCCCTGGATAATCTGGTTTCCTTCCACAATCCAAAGACATGCAGATTAGGCTAATTGGTGTTCTAATTAGTGTGTGTATGTGTATGTGTATGTGTGTGTGTGTGCCCTGCGATGGATTGGCACCCAGTCCCAGGTGTACGACTCCTTGTTTCCTGGGATCGGCTCCAGGCACCCCGCGACCCTGCATACGAGATAAAGCAGTACAGACGATGAGTGAGTGAGTGAGTGAGTGAGTGAGTGAGTGAGTTAATTTGTTCCTACAGAAAATTAAATTTTAATTAAATTTTGAATCAAAACACCCACTGTGTTTGAGTAAGATAAAACTATTTCTTAGAGGTTATAAAAGGTCAACAAAGAGACTCTGCATTAGCCACAGCTCTCACTTGAACCATCAGTCTCTTTCTCTCTCTCTCTCTCTCTCTCTCTCTCTCTCAGCATTCACACACTTTCCTGACACATGGTAGGTGTTAATGAAGGTAAACACACAAACTGCAGGAAAAAATAACCTTCAACATGTTAATCAATTTAGTTAAGTGTTAGACTCGGATGTTACGCCGCTGTTTGTTCAGTTTCTTCATAGAAATAGCGAACTCTTAGTTTAATTAGCGTGCGCGTGTGTGTGTGTTTAACGGAGGAGAGGGGGCGCTGTAATTACCAACCGCAGCTTTATCTGTGTTAATAAGCCAGTATAAAATCACCAGCATAAACACACACACACACACACACACACACACACACACCTTTGTCAATATGATGAATATGATTTTTTTTTTTTTCCAAACTGGAGCTTGTGATTTGTTTGAAAGCTTCAGATGATGGACAAGCAAAACGAGGACAGGAGAAAAAAGAAATGCGTTTTCCTTCAGAGACAATCAGTGACTTTGCGACGTCTTTGGAACGCACTTCGTCCTCACCGTCTGTCACGGAATCACGGAATCTGACGTCCAATCAGCATGGCGTGTCTCCGAAAAACAACTCGGGATTGACAGGTTACATTTCCAATTTGCAAAACTGCCTCGTGATAATGAACTTGACAAAAAAAAAAGTAAAAAAAAAAAAAAGCCTCTGTTCAGACACTCTGACCCCAAACACAAACATAACTTTTTTTATTATTTTCTTGTCTCCTCACACAGGTGTATATTAACATCAATGCACAATGTTATCGTTTCTATAGTAACGGCAGGTTCACAGGGACTCGTCCAGCCGATGCTTCACCAATACAGATTTAAAATTAGTTTTTTTTGTTTATAAAACTACTTTTAAACTAAATACATGTTTATTCATGATGTATGGAAGGAGTCTCCAGTTTCAGCACTTTGGGACTTCAGGGTACTCAGTGTTTTCCTGGATTTTAGCACGTTATCTCAGTTATTTCAGAGTGTCTCTGACTGTCTCACTTCTTCTTCTTTAACATTCTATACACTTTCCTTTTTATACAGAGCCACGGTTCTTTCTTTCTTTCTTTCTTTCTCTGATCTCTCTTTCACGAGTTATAATTTTTCATTCTATTGTTGTCTTTGTGCAGATTAGAAGTTGTTCCAATCTTTCTTTCTTTCTTTCTTTCTTTAATGTTTCTCCTCTTACCTTTCTTTATCCCTTCCTTTCTTAATTCCTTTGATGTTTGCTTCATTTTCTTTCTTTCTTTCTTTCTTTCTTTCTGTAATCTGCCACAAGTTATATATTTTTTCTCTTTTTCTCTTTTAACAAATTAGAATTTCTTTCTTTCTTCCTTCCTTCCTTCCTTCCTTCCTTCATTTCTTTGTTTCTTTCTTTCTTTGGAGTAATACTAGGATTAATAAGTAATACAGAAGTGTACTTTTTTAATTATTTATTTATTAACTACAAACCAAAGAGAAGAATATAAAGAGAAACAAAAAAAAAGACAAAGAAAAAGAAAAGAAAAGCCTCAGTATTTGAATTTAATAAATTGGTATATTAATTATAAAATTGCTAATAAATAAAATAAAATAAATATATATTTAATTTAATTGGTGTGAACTGAGGAAAGAATGAAACCAAAACCAGAATGAAAAATGATATAAAACCGAAAAAAAATAATAATAAAATAAAATCACATATGAAATGCCGGCGTTATACCTTGACCCATCCAGTCTTTCTTTTTCATTTCAATAAAGAATTTCTTTATAATAACTCGAACCCGGGGAAAGATATTTCTTATTTTTTTGCTTTAATAACAGAGACATGAAGAATTACATGAAGCAAATTAAACATCACTTTCAAAGCTGGTAACTGCAGCTTGTGGGATACATAAAAGTTGAATTGTGTGTGTGTGTGTGTGTGTGTGTGTGTGTGTGTGTGTGTGTGTGTGTGTGTGTGTGTGTGTGTGTGTGTGTGTAGACGTTGAGAAACAGTCATTATGAGCACTCCATCACTCTTCCTAACCTACTTAACAGCTGGACCTTGGAAATGACACACTGGTGCACAAACACACACACACACTTTATATGTATGTGTGTGTGTGTGTGTGTGTGTGTGCCATGTGTGTATGTGTGTGGGTGTTTGTGTGTGTGTGTGTGTGTGCCATGTGTGTATGTGTGTGGGTGTTTGTGTGTGTGTGTGTGTGCCTTCCAGGCCTATCCAGAGGGACTCAGGTGTGTGGTTCAGCAGTGGGAAATGAAGGTTTTGTATCTGCATTGAGAATCCTAATTTGGGATGTGGGGAAGTTATTGTGCGTCGAGGCGCTCGGACTCCGAGTCATTTTCTCCCTGCGATTAAAAACGTTGCTCATTTTCTTCTTCTTCTTTCAATTCATTTTAATTCTTACGAATAAATTAATGCTGTGTGTGAAGTTAATGCGCTGCTTTGTTTCAGGATCGCGTTCCGTTTATTCCGGCTTCCAGGAGAATCGGCTGATTATATTTACCTTCAGACTGCTGCACAAATCACACCTGTCTGTCTGTCTGTCTGTCTGTCTTTCTTTCGAATAACGTCTGTCTTGCCTCTTTTCCTTTTTTTTTTTCTAACATTTTATGATTCCCATCACACACTCTCAAACACTCTCACACACACACACACACACACACACACTACAGGCAATTTCGGAACACCAATAAGCCTAATCTGAATGTGGGAGGAAACCGGAGAACCCGGAGGAAACCCACCAACCACAGGGAGAATGAACACAAACACACACACACACACACACACACACACACACACACACACACACACACACACACAGACACAC
>JAQMYL010000002.1:2650134-2670939 GCA_030014365.1 Clarias pachynema | reverse complement strand
TCTGCAGCAGAGGTCAGTTTTGGTCTTGTTTTCCTGGGAAGGTCTTCATGAGAGACAGTTTCATCATCATGGAGCTTTGATGGGTTTTACAAACACACTCGACACAATATACTGTTCCTGCAAGGACTGTTCCGGAACAGCTGACATTCGTGTCTTAAAATAACATCTGATTATTGTTGTTGTTGTTACTTAATTACCTAATGCCACATGTGTGATTTCATAGTTGTAGAATACATCACTAAAAAAAAAAAAAAAAAACTGAATTAGAAAGTGTGTCCAAACTTTTGACTGATGCTGAACATCCTGCATGATATATGAGAAAAAAAAAGAAAAATAATTCCCTAATGCGTGTTTTTCATGCATAGAAAAAGAAGACAAATTAAAAACGAGAGTCGGTCTGTATGAAGTTCAGGGCAGCTACAGATTTGATATCAAATTCTTAATATATATATATATATATATATAGATGAATAAAAATCTCTCATTAAAGTGAACAAAGCTGGCATGCTTAAAGATTCCCTGACAAGTCAGTGTGCTTTCAATTATCATAATTAAACAAGATAACTTTGCAGCATGGCAATTAATTAGAGAGAGAGCGAGAGAGAGAGAGAGAGAGGGAGCTTATAAATGGGAAAGGAAATGGTTGATGTTATGTAAGAGATGAAGATGTAAATATGATGCCTCGTCCAGATGGAGTTTTAAGTCTCAATTAAAGTGTTCCTGGTTTTCAAGGAAATTTTCAGGAGAAAAAAAAAATCGATAAAAACAAACAAACAAACAAGAAAAAAAACAGACATTTTTAGGTTAAAATCGTGAGCGCCAGGATAATGAGAAGAGGGCAAATGTTGAGCCGAAAGACAAACCGATGCTAATCAGATCTATTGGGTTGTGTTTATTTGTACACAGCCAGGTCATTACGAGCCTACATGAGATTGCACTCTGCTCACTGTGTGACCGTCACCCGACAGCAACACTGCCTCCTCTGCCTGCCATGATAACAGAATAAACACTCAAGAGCGAGAGAGAGAGAGAGAGAGAGAGAGACAGAGCTGAATCCCAAACAGTTCTGGGAAAACGTTATATTACTTCATTTCCATATGTATGCACTGATATAACACCATTATTTAAAGCGGGTTCGGTCCTGAATCGAAAATTGCCTTCAGGTTATAAATGCTGCCTAAACTTTGATAGCGCGGCGCTGCTGAATTCTCTAATCTGATTGGTCAGAAGGTGTGGTGTTGATTTATTTTTATTTTTTCCATTCCCATAGCCTTAAACAGATAACAGACCCATATTATTGGTAATAGTGTGAGGATTTTTCATGGGGTATTAAGGGAAGGAGTCTCCAGTGTCGGCACTTATTCTACAGCTTGCGGTTTCTTGGTAACCATAAATGAATGGAAAAAAAAAAGGTGGAACGTGTCCTTCTTTTAAAAATGAAATTGCTGTAGTATATACTGTACACTAGTTCTGACATTTATTTGTAAAAATTTTTTTTTAATCATTTATCATTTTCCCTGCATTACAAATTTATTGGGCTACTTGGTGTTGATCTGCCACATAAAACCCCCAATAAAATGCATTTACGTTTGTGGTTGAAATGTGGAAAAGTTCAAGGGGTATGAATACTTTTGCAAGAGGAAAGCACTTCGAGGATGTGAGCTTATTGGAAAACAATCAGCATCAGTGTTGTATCAGTAACTCTACTCCATCACACCGTCCTGGTGGTGATTATTTTCCTGCCTCAGCATGATACGGGATGATACTGTTTAGATCCTTACGCTTGAACCCTCATTAACTCGGTTATAAATAAAACAGACAGATGAATCCCGAGATGGTGCCTCGTTTAACGAGATGTACCCTACATAGGGTGGGAACGCTGCAATATTACACTCGACGTACTGCACTTTCTCCCCTTATTATAAGATAAATGATATCATTTCACATACGTCCTGCACTTCCATAAAGAGGAAATAAAGAGACAAATCCCAAAAGTCACTTTGTTCGACATGAAGTGTCCTAAATAGGATAGAAAGCGTTATTATTTCACGCCCCATGCGGCAGACCTCTATTGGAAAAAAAAAAAAAAAAGAGTGCTGGGTCTCGAATAGCTTTTTAGTTCCCTCTATAGTGTGGGAAAGATATTATTGCTTGATTTATATCCAATATTTTACGCTTATATATAGAAGAATCTCAAATGGCATGAAGTGCCATTATATACAGTATTAGTGGACTAGTAGATGTATAGTGTAGATGTAAAGTATAGAGAAGAAGAGACAGTACAGTATGTATGTACACCCTTGGTAGTGCGGAACTGAATCCCTTAATTTAGTACACAACCTGCGCATCTCCATACTGGACATATGGTGCACTTCATAGGGTGCAAAATCCATTAATTCGCACCCTAGGCTGTAAAATCTAGAGCTAAATCCCAGCTGGCTCCTTATTGGCCGGTAAACAAAGTGTTATATCACACCCTATATAGTGCTTCTAACTAGGGAGCGACGAGCCGTTTGGGATTCAGCTCAGGGGAAAAAGCGCAGGACAGCAGAATGTGGGCTGTGGGGAGGAGGAGGAGGTGGAGGGGACGAGGGGAGTGAGTAGTCAATGAATTGCTCGTTTGTTTGCCGCACAGCCTGTTTGGTCGTGTTCCCACACAGTGCATGGCAGACCGCCGGCCTGATCTAAATTCCCTCGCGTCTCTCGAGTGGCCGGTGAACGAGTGAAGGTCACGCTACGGCAGAACTTCATTAAGTAGAAGTATTTACAAACAACGGGATTACACCCCCTGGGATTAGGGGCTATTGTTCCAGAACAAAGTTTCCCATGAGCACGAGGGGGACGGCAGATAGCGTCCGCATTAGCCTGGAATGTTGACGAGCGCTAAATCCAGATCCGGACCGTTTCAGGAGCATCTCTCAAAAACAACAATGATGTTATCTAATCGAGACCAGGTGCAGCGCAAATACCCCCCCAGTACTGTCTGTGTGTTTACTGTTTGGAACCGACGTGTTCATCAAAACACAGACTTGTTAGAAAACAAGAAGAAAAAGAAACACTGCATTCCCAGAGATGCACAGAATGAATCCTAAACACCACAATAACATCTATATATTACGCACCAAACAGTCGAACTGTTCTTATACATGAATACTTAGGACTCCTAAACACCCTTTACAACAACCACCTACATTTAAAAAAATTCTATACTTAAAGACACTATATATATAAATATATATACAAATACTGTATATCCTCAAACAATTCATGTTCAACCATCTATACCATAAATCCAACACCTTCTACACACAAATACTTCAAACACACACACACACACACTATATAAGAATACCCCCAACATCTACACCCATACATTTCCAGTATTCTTTTAAACACCCCTATACACCCATTTCTGCATCTAAACACCCTCTACACACACTACCGCACTCACACATACAGTATACTCCAACAACAAACACCCAAATACTTGTACATCGATTTCCAGTGTGCTTCATATTCAAATACCACAATGTACAGTACAACGTACTTTCTACATCCAATCACCATCAAAGCATCCGGTCATTAGATGAATACAAATAGTTCCAACAACAAAACACTCCAACACCCCGTATCAGAACAACTCCAATATTTTCACACATGCATTCACACCGAACACCGGAACAACTGCTGCGCCCAAATACTTAAGACAGCAAACACCAAATACACAAATACCTCCAACACATACGGACATTCATTTCTATTCCAACGACATACAGAAATACCTCAAACACCCATTTACTCTGATAATATACACCCTTTAGACATACTCTATTAACACATGCAAACTTCCATTTACAGTATACATCTAAACACCACATATTCAAATACCCACAAACTACAACCATCTCTCTACTGGTAAACTTTGCTAAAAAAAATTAATAAATATATAAAAATCACCTGCTGTGAGGTTTTAAGGTTTAGACATCTGTTACAGGTTCCCTCAAAGACAAAGTTATCGTTTTCTTGGAAAATATATCAAAATAAACCCGCAACAAACACCCTTTTATTCAAATACCACCCCAAAACATCCACCTCTTACATCAAAATAAATACCCCCCCCCCCATATCTAATTAGTACCAAAAACCCAAACACCCCTGCAGAAACAAACACATTTCTCTTGAAATTCTCTTGAGAAACTAAACATTTCCTACAACCACACACCATCCAAAACACACCTCCTACAAGCAAATTCCACTCAAAACCACTCTTGCAACAAAATACCACTCCAGACATACCACCTGTATCCAAATACCTCCCATAGCCCACAACTATATAGCTCACAAAACACACCCTTACTATCAAATACCACCTAAAACACACATCATTCAACAAAATACCTCCTACTGTATCACACACAACCCTTTAACCAAATACCACCTAAAACACACCCCACCAACCAAATTCCTCCCAAAAACACACCCTTACAAGCACTTTAAACACATTTATTTTCATCAAATACCACCTAAAACACAAAAATGATTAAGAAACTCACCTGCTTCAACCAAGTACCACCCAAGACACCTCTTACAACCTAATATCGCCCAGAGCACACGACTTACAACTAAATACCACGTAAAACACATATCGTTTAACCAAATACCACCTAATACACACCCTCTATAACCAAACACGACATCGAAACTCACCAGCTACAACCAAATATTATACTAAACACACCCTTACAAGCAACACCGCATAAAACACACCTCCTTCCACCAAACACAACCTAAAACACACCTCCTACAACAGAATTTGACTTAAACCTCACGCTCTACAAAAAAATGTCTTTCGAAACACAACCGCTAGAACTCAATACCACACAAAAGTAAGACCTCCTACAACTGAATGCCATCCTAAAAACAAAACAAACAAACAAACCAAAGCAACCCATAACAAACACATTTATCTTTAAATAACAACCAAAACACTCATTAAAAGCCTATTCATAAACACACAGCTTATCAAACACATTCAAAAACATCCCAAAAACAAACAAACAAACAAACAAACAAACCAACTACCACCAGAATATCCCCTTAATTTAATTTCCACCCAAAATCTGGAAATCTACATCCAGACACGTCAAAAATAGATCAGCATTCAACTGGCACTTAAGAACAAAACACACACACACACACACACACACACCGACTGTATTTCCCCCTCTCCAACAAATACCTCCAATGTTCAACCACCTCACATCCAAAAACAAAAACGCAATCCCAAATTAAAGCTGAGAGCACAAGCAGTGATTTCATGCCCTGTGCAGCAGGGAGTAGAGAAAATGGCTCTTTACATCAAGCACACACACACACGCGCACACACACACACACACACACACACACACACACAGTGTCCTGTCTCACATACTGCAGCATCCTGTTTCTAACTGTGATAATTAGCCACAGCATAAAATAGCACCTTTAATAATACAGATTAATATGAAGTGCTGTAGTAGCCTGTCACAGCACAGTGTGTGTAAACCGAGACAAAACTCGCAGTGGACTGACCGGAGGAGTGCCCGCGATGCGTGGCGTCATGATCGCTGTCTCCTTGCTCGCTGTCTCCGTGTCCACTGTCTTTCGAGCTCACGATGTCCGCCTCCTGGAACGCCGAACTGGTAGGAAAGGAAAAGGAAAGACGAGGCGCTGAGTGCTGGGGGACTCGTGGGGCAGGGAAAAGTTTTTCAATTGGAAATGAGACCAGGATTAAAGGACTGAAGGTTTGGTTTGAGATCAAGGTGAGCATCGTTAATTCATGAGTGTTAAGTGGTGATTGCTCACATGTCCAAAAAAAAAAAGAAAAGAAAAGAAAAAAAGGAAAGAAAAAAGAAACAAAAAGGGCGTTTTATCCTGTATATATGTTTAGTTTTGTTTTGTGTTCTTTCTTTCTTTCTTTCTTTCAAACTGCACAAATGCACACAAGGAAAAAAAATTCTATTTAAATTTTTTAAAATAATTTTCTTTCATATCATGAGTATGGCACTTTCAATAAAACTGCAATTTGTCGTATAGATTGCAGTGCTATTTTCTTTTTCTTACATTTTCAACTCATTCAACTTTCAATTTATTTCAGCTTTTTGGAAGATTAGTTTTTCCTTTGTCTCATCATTATCAAATAAAAAAATGTATCAGTGAGCTGTTTTAATTTAATTCAGACAACAAAAAAAAAACACCAGTCTCAATACCTTTTTACTAAAACTATTGGCCCTGGGTGATACAGCACGGACTGGATTTGCCTCACGGCTCCAAGGTCCCTGGTTCGATCCTGAAATTCGGACGTGTGGAATTCCATGCCTTCTTTGCTCTCTAACTGAGAGGGTTTCCTCCTGGCTCTCAGATTTCTCATGAGCATACCAAGAGCGTTATGCTATACTGAACTCACCCTGTGTGTGAATGTATCATGATCCTTTAATGAATGTATTCCGGCCATCATGGCATACACTCCGGATTCCCAGAAAAAGTAATCGCTTACTAAAGATGAACGTTTCAATTTGGGTGAACATGAACTAGAACTAAAACCAGACGCCATGCTGGTGATGTGGGGAAGGTGAAGGTGAAGGTGAAGGTGACCTTTACCTGTTCACACGCCTCGGTCTGTCCACCAGGTAACTGAGCTCGGCTCTCTGGTGCTTCGTCTGGAAGAGAACAAAAACATCTTGTTAATGAAAGATGGTGGATGGGTTACACGTCACGTTGTCTGCACGTTCTGTTTATTAAAACGCTGTATCAGGAAACTCAACACTACAATAAAGACCACGATGCCTTCAATAACAGTAATAATGAATAATAATGATGGTTATAATGATTATAACGTGAATCGATTTTATTCCCAGTTGCCCTGAAGGCCAGGAATTTATCCTGCACCTATTCAGCGCAGCTTCCTTATAGACACATCTTTGTTCTTGTGAACCTCCGCAGCACCGTGACTGGCATCTATAATACAGTGCTGTGTGTGTGTGTGAGAGAGAGTGAGTGTGTGTATGTGAGTGAGAGAGAGAGAGAGAGACAGATGTTATTAAGTGTGTAAGGAAGTCCTTACACACTGACATACACTGGGAACAGACTCATAGCGGAACAAATGGCTTTTATGCATCTGTGTTGTTTCTGCACAGACCACCGTATTTGCAATTTGTGTTGGTTGATGTAAAAGCTTCATTTTTCATTCTTCCTTTTCTTCCCCCCCCCCTCTCTCTTTTCCTTCATTAAACCCATATGCAAGGCTATTAGAAGCTGAATAGCAGTTCATTAACTGGACTAATTCAGACCTTCAGCAGATTATAATAAAAACAAAAGACATAATATATGACACCATAATGCCCTCTATATAATTCTACATACTATACACACAGTTTATATATCATATATATCTCAGATCTTGCATTAACATCCTGCATGATGGTCCAGGAAACCATCTTGATTCTTGTTTTTCACTCCAACACAAGTTTTATATTTTAGAGAAATACACAAAAAATGTACATGCAACCCAATTTCTGGCACTTTATAACAACTTTGAACAAAAAAACCCAAAACAAACAAAAAAAAACAATCAGGTCAGAAATATTATTGTACTATCTTACTGTTAGGCAAATTGAACTGTTATAACAAACAAAATGGCTGATTCTTTTTATTTTGTTGGAAGAAATAGCAAAGCTGCACGAATCTGGGGATTCTTTCTAAGACATTTATTTTTCTAAAAAAAAAAAACAGTACGGGATAATTATGTGTTCTAGTGCCATATAACTCAAGTGCATACGTTAGATTTATAACTTTATTAGATATTTTTAACACCATAAAGTTAGTTTTTAGAGTAGTGTTAGATAAAATGGGCGGCACGGTGGTGTAGTGGCTAGCACTGTCGCCTTGCACCTGCAGGGTGTGGGTTCGATTCTCGACCAGGCTCGAATCTCTGTGTGCATGGAGTTTGCATGTTCTCCCCGTGCTTGGTGGGTTTCCTCCGGGTACTCCGGTTTCCTCCCACAGTCCAAAGACATGTAGGTTAGGCTAATTGCCGTTCCCAAATTGCCAGTAGTGTGTGAATGAGCGTGTGAGTGTGTGTATGTGTATGTGTATGTGCCCTGTCCATGGTGTACCCCGCCTTGTGCCCTAAGCCTCCTGGGATAGGCTAGGAGAGTGAGTTAGAGTAAAGGAAAGTGCTGTCAGTGCTCCTGTTGTCTCTAACACACATTAGTGTGACTCAACTTTTAGAGGAACTTTGACTAAACTAAACTACTGAGAACTAAAATTCAGAAAGTGTTCATTTACCCCCTATAGAGTTGCATTAGCTTTTACAGTGCTGAATTAACACTTCAATTTAGCTTTTTATAGCGTTAATCAAATATCTCAGGTCATTTGCTCTGCAGCTTTATTTTATCCTACAGAATAATCATGATCACTGCATGGGTTGATTTTCCCCCCTATTATAATTAAACATGTAACTTTAATATCTTATGTATAACAGTTTTAAATGCCAGACTAATAATAAAAAAAAAATAATAATAATAATAATAATAGTAATAATAATAATAATGTTTATTGTGATTACCTCGCTGGACAGAAGGCTGCCGTTGGAGATGATGTCCGGTTGTTGTTGCTCCGTGTACGCGGTGTGTATCCCTCCTCGTGGGCTGTGCTCGGTGTCCGTGGCCGCGCGGCTCGCTCCCGCCCCGCATGCCTTCAGGAAGAGCAGGTCGGTGTTTGCGGACTCGGGAGTGAGACAGACCTGATAGCAGTAATTCTGGCCTCGTCGGAGCGAACCGAAGCTCCCGGACTCCTCCACGGGCACCTGCGCGCTCCCGACTCCACAGCCAACTCCAGCGTGCGCGCTCACTTCCGCCGAGTTCGCGCTCTGCACCAGCATGATGTCCGACTTGCTGAGTTTTTTCTGCTTCTTTTGCTTCTTCTTGCTGCTCCCGTTGCCGCTGCTGACTCCGCGGGATGCGCGCGCCTGTCGGCCGCAGCAGAAGCAGCAGGACGCGTTGCAGCCCGCGTACACGTTCAGCTTCTTGTCTTTGCGGCAGCGCACGGCCAGGGCGATCATGGCGAGCAGGAAGACAAACGACACCGAGCCGAGGGCGACGATCAGGATCAGGGTGAGGTCAAGGCTGGCATCCTTGGCTCGGGCCGCGCCGCCGCGCTCACGCTCTCCTCCTCCGCCGCCTCCTCCTCCGCGTCCCTCCGCCGAAGCCGACGCGGGAAGTCCGTCCACTAGAGCCACCTGGACTACGGCGCTGCACGAGAGCGGGGGCTGCCCGTGATCGCGCACCTCCACGAGCAGCTCGAACAGGCGCCTCTGCTGGTGCTGCTGCGCGTCCCGTTTGACCGCGGACACCCTGCGAGCCGTGCGTAACTCCCCCGTGCGCCAGTCCATCCGGAACAATCCGTCTTCGTTCCCGCGCTGGATGCTGTACGAAAGTCGCGCGTTCTCGCCGTCATCCGCGTCCGTGGCGACTATCCGCGTGACCAGGTATCCCGGTTCGGCTGAGCGCGGCAAAGGCTCTCTGGCTGTCCCGTTCTTGCCCAGAGGCGCGATCACCGTCGGCGCGTTATCATTCTGATCCACTACCACCACGTGCACGGTGGCGTTCGAGTGCAGAGCGGGGCTCCCCGCGTCACGCGCCTCCACGGTGAAGCTGAACTCCTTGAGCTGCTCGTAGTCGAACGAGCGCAGCGCGTACAGGTAGCCGTTTTCCGGGTTCACCGACACGTATGTGAGCACGGACATGCCCAGGATGTCTCGATCCAGCACCGAATAGGTCACTCTCGAGTTGTCTCCTGCGTCCGGATCCCGTGCGCTCACTGCGTAAATGTAAGCTCCGGGCACGTTGTTCTCCGTGACGTGCACGTCGTAGACGGCCTGCGAGAACGCGGGCGCGTTGTCGTTCTCATCCGAGACGCGCACCTCCACGGACTTGCTGGAGGAGAGCGGCGGTGCGCCCCCATCACGCGCCGTGACAGTCACCGTGTACGCCTCGGCGACCTCGCGGTCTAGAGGGCCGTCCGTCACCACCGTGTAGTAGTTCCCAAACTCTGATTTGAGCCTGAACGGCACGTCGCCGAGGATCTCCACTCGCGTCCTCCCGTTATCTCCAGAGTCCTTGTCGGTGACGCTGAGCAGAGCGATGACGGTGCCTGGTGCCGCGCTCTCGCTCACAGACTCCGTCACGGTGCTGAAGGCAATCTCCGGCGCGTTATCGTTGACATCCGTGACTTTGACCAGCACTTTGCAGTGCGCGGGCACGGCGTTCGGCCCCATGTCCTTGGCCTGAACGTAGAGCTGATACAGGCTGCTTTCCTCAAAGTCGACCTCGCCGCGCACCTCGATGCGGCCCGTGCGCGCGTCCACGTCGAACAGCTCTCGCGCGCGGCTCGACACGTGACTGCCGAATGAGTAAACCACCTCGCCATTGGAGCCCTCGTCCGAGTCTGTGGCGTTGAGCTGGATCACCAGCGTGCCCGCGGGCGCGTTCTCGGCCAGGCTCGCAGAGTACACAGCCCGGTCGAACGTTGGCACGTTGTCATTCGAGTCGAGAACGCGCACCACCAAGAGCGCAGTGCCCGTGCGCGCAGGCTGCCCGCCGTCCACCGCCGTGAGCACGTACCGGTGCACCGCCTGCTGCTCTCTATCCAAAGGCTTCTCAAGCACGAGCTCAGCGAACTTGTTTCCATCAGTCTGCGTCTGCACGTCGAGCGCGAAGTGACCGTTCGCCGTGATCTCGTACGTCCTCAGCCCGTTGCTGCCCACGTCCGGGTCGAAAGCCGCTTCCAGCGGGAAACGCGTCCCGGGCGTGGCGCTCTCGCTGATCTCCACCGTCACGTCGCTTTCGGGGAAGCTCGGCGCGTTGTCGTTCACGTCCGTCACCTCGACTTCCACGCGAAAGAGCTCGAGCGGATCCTCCAGGAACACCTCCAGGTGCAGCACGCAGGACGCGCTCTGCTTACACACGCGCTCCCGGTCTATGCGCTCTCGCACCAGCAGCGCGCCGCTCTCCACGTTCACGTCCAAGTACGGGCTCCCGCGTGACCCCGGTGCCGTCTGGAAGCGTCGGGAGGCCAGTTTGGTCAGGTCCAGACCCAGGTCCTCGGCGATGTTGCCCACGAACGTGCCGCGGTCCGTCTCCTCCGGTACCGAGTAACGAATCTGCGAGGCGACCCTGTGCGCCAGACACAGCACGAACCACAGCAAGAGCATCTCCATGTCCAGTTATAACTTATCCGCAGGGATAAAGACAAAAATATATATATTTATCTGTAGAAAAATTTGTTAAAAAATTATGCAGAACTTGTAGAGGGGGGCTGGGGGAGGGAGGGAGGGGGGGCAGAGATACAAATCACCCCCGCAGAGGCGCGCGCAACACAGCAGCACTCATCACGGAACAAACCGGAGAGAGAGAGAGATGTCCATGGATATGTAGAAATATTATTAATTTTTTTTTTTCCCTTCAGTGCCTGGAAAGCAATGATGTCCGGTGCAGACGTCTCACATCACAAACAACAAAGAAGAAAATAAACAAAAATACTAAACAAAAAAAATTCTGCTTCACACTCGACGTGGATGTTTTGATGTTGCAGGAGCGCGAATTCCTTTGATGTCAAACAGTTCAAAAACAAACAGGAGGGAAAAAATTAGGTTGAAATAAGAATAATAAAAAATGATAATCCACAGAGTAAAAGAAAGAAGGAAAGAAATCCAGGCGTTTATCTCTGATGATGATGAAGGTGATGATGATGATGGTGATGATGTTAGTCCCGGGTATTCAGTCCCGCTCTGCTCCGGTCTCCGCTCACCGAGAGCTCGCGGCGCTACTGAAGCTCGAGCGCGCGTCTGTTCGGGGTTTTGTCCCCGCTCGCGCCCTCAGGAGCCAATCAGAGCTCACGACGCGGACGGAGCGCGAGCTGCCGTTAGACGCGCGCGACGCCACTCAGATTAGTGGCACGCCCACAAGCGGCGAGAAAAGTGCCGAGCCCCGCCCACCGCGACGCTCAGAGCCGCAGCTCCTCTGATCAGCCCGAGAGAGAGAGAGAGAGAGAGAGAGAGAGTGTCCTAAACTATCACTTACACCCCACCCCCCTATTCTATGTTCATCATTTTATTATAATTTATATCTGTACGTTTTTAATTCAGTGCCTACGTCACAGAGTTTGGGCTACTAGAACTCAATAACTTTTGAATAGAATATTTAATTCATTAAATGTAAAATAAATGTTTACACGTAGCCCAAAATAAGAGAAAGAAATAGTTTCACATTCCTCTCTCTCTCTCTCTCTCTCTCTCTCTCTATATATATATATATATATATATTAAATAAATAAAGGAATAAAGACAATTCTATAACAATAATTAATTAATGTATACATGTAGTCCATAGTAAGACAAAGAAATAAACAAAAAAAGTTTCTCTATTTATCAATCAAATATTTCAGTATGCTTTAATAAATCACCTTAAAGCTCAAATAAATAAATAAATAACACTTACTTTATAGCTATTATAACTATAATATTAAATATTTGTATACATGGGGAAAAAATAAGCAAAAAAGTTTTTTCTGTTTATCAACTAAATGGTTTAATTTGTTTCAATAAAATACGTAAAAAATCCAATATATAAATAAATGAATAAATGGATAAATAAATACAGGAATAAACAAAACATAAAAATTTAAATAAATGTGTACATGTAGCCTATAATAAGTGAAAGAAACAAACAAATACATTTTTTTTATCAACCACATGATTTAATTTTTTTAATAAAAACATAAAAGGTTAAATAAATAGATAAATAAATAAGATTAATTCATTTTTAGGAAATATCACATTCCTCTATCACATTCCTCTATTTATTCCTCACTTTATGAATGTCTTCATCTTCTTCTTGATCTATGAAACTAACTTCGATTGAATTGAACATTTAATATTTTTTCATTTGCAAAAATGCTTAAAACCCTTAAAAACACTTAAACCTTGGTCATTATCTTTTGACATTTTATAAAATAATAATAATAATAATAATTATTATTATTATTATTATTATTATATAAGTTTTTTCCCCCTTGCTTTTCCCTGGTTCTAGTGGTTTTGTACTCCCCACCCCCCTCCACTCTCTCTCTCTCTCTCTCTCTCTCTCTCTCTCTCTGCGCGTGCCTCCTGCGCCTCCTGCTGTCAGAAATCAGCTCTGCTTTTCTACTCATCATGGTGCAGCTCTCCAGACTGGAGCTGAATCCCAATGATCCTGCTCTTTTCTTGCTCATTCACATTTCCTTTTATCGCAGGTACAGTGTGCTGACAGCTGCACCATCCATCTGTCCTTTGGGGCAGAGGAGAATATCATTATTATTAGACTTATTCTCTATATATGTTTAAATAGAAAGCTTGGGTCGTGATATTAAGATCATCATTAAGTTCATGTCAGATCCCTGCTGCATTAACATTTCTATTCCAAACATAAACACTATGGGTTCTCTCTCTCTCTCTCTCTCTCTCTCTCTCTCTCTCTCTCCAGGAGATGAGACTCCACTATAAACTGATCACTGTTAGCATTTTACATGTAAAGAAAACCCACATGATTATGATTAAGATTCCACATTTATTTCAGAAAATGATCATCATACATCATTATGCACTGTTTTTACTCCTTTATAAAGTAATCTCATGCAGCGGATACCTTTCCATGTTGTTTCTGCTACATTCAGAGGCAAAGTTTGAGTTTAGCTTCAAGTTATCAGAGTTAAATGTCACCTACAGTATGTCTTCTCATGACCAGAATGTTTTCAAGAAGCAAATGTGATAAATAACAGTGCTATATGTTATTAATATTGTTATTATTTCTACCATCAGTCTGTTTCTATAGAGTCCTGAAATCTGCACTCTGATTGGTCAGAAATTTTTTTTTTCCCCTATCAACAGCTCTGACAATGATGCACTAATACACTTCACTACAATATCAGTTTTCTCATGCGCAGCAACATATCATCCTTGACATGCTGGATTTATTATTATTATTATTTTTATTCGTATTTTTTTTCTGTAAGGGCATGTTTATTTAGTATTTATGGAAGGAGTCTCCAGTGTCACTGGAGTTTGTGCTTTGTCATTAACCTGACAAGCTGTGATTTATTTATTTATTTATTTATTCATTCATTTCTAAGTTTGTTTTTGTTTATTTGTTTATCTTATGCTAATCACCACAAACTATTGCTGTGGTCTATAAGTACTGAAACAACTCAGGATGTGTGTGCTGTCGTAGATTATTATTATTATTTATATATAATAATAATTATTATTATATTATTAATAATATAATGGTTTAATAATATTTTTTTTTTACTTTAAAAGGCGAGTGAACAGTACAACACTTTATCACACCATTAAGCTGTTGATTATTTTCCCATTACAGCATGACACCTAGTGTTTTATTTCTTATAACATTTTAAAATGATCATATATGTCTGTAAATATGGATAATTGTGTTAATTCGACAAACTTTAATAAATTGTTATACATTATCTACTTTTTACATTAACTTTAATACATTATGTTATCTATCACGGCCTCAATGCTCCTGGGCCTGGACTTCACCAGAGCTGCACATGTTGTTGCTGGGATCTTCTTCCACTCCTCCATAATGACATCACTGAGCTGCTGGATGTCAGACACATGGCGCTTCGCCACCTTCCGCTTGAGGACACCCCATAGGTGCTCAATAGAGTTCAGGTCTGGAGACATACTCGGCCACTGACACACACATGAACATGATGAATAGGTCATGTGACTTTGCATGAATAAAGATGTACAGCTGTTACTCTTAAAGTGTAATAACTTTTGTTGCCTGATATTTTGACAATAATGACTGTATGTTGAGTTATTTTCAGAAGACGGTAAATCTGTATTGTTATACAAGGTGCACATTGATGCCTCTAAAATATATCCAAGTTTCATTTTTATAGTATTTGAGAAGATATACCAAAATGTTTGCTGAAATTAGAGGGGTGTACTCATTTTGTGTTATATACACTGCACATTCTCACTCACTGATCAGCTACTGTATACCTCTTCTAAATCCTGTATTCAGGGTCGCGGGGGGCCTGGAGCCCATCCCAGGAGATTTAAGGCACGAGGCGGGGTATAATCCATTGCACCGCACACAAACATACACTCAATTTGGGAACACCAATTAACCTAACCTACATGTATTTGTGGGAGGAAACCCGAGTACCCAGAGGAAACCCACCAAGCACAGGGAGAACATGCGAACTCCATGCACACAGAGACAGGAATCGAACCTGGCTGGGAATCGAACCCGGACCCTGGAGGTGCAAGGCGTGCCGTTTTACTATTTATATTTATACTGTAGCTTTGTGAGTCTATAAATTTGTAGCTTGTACATTCATTCCAATTTTTTTTATTTTTCTTACTGCAGTTGTTTATTTATTATAAGAAAAATCTTCCTATTCTATTCTATTTTTCCATTTTTGGGTCTCACACAGTCATACTGTATAAGAATTTTAACTGGATATCATACTGTGTATTGTTGTGTACATGACAAATAAAAATTTTATTTGAATTTAAAAGTAATTGCTCCAGTGCTGTATACGTAAGTGTCAGATTTTTTTTTTTATCCTGGAAAAATCCAAAGTTACATTGAAATTGTAAAGTTTTTATTTGACCTTTGCACATCATTGTGTTGTGTGAGTAACAGTGTAGAAGACTTATCTATACACTCTAATGCGACACATCAATAAGCGCTGAACACTAAGTGGCTCACCATGGCTAGTGCTGGCACCCCTTGTGCCAAAACACGGGGATTGATGGGTGCACTGAGGGCGTCTCTTCCCCCTCCAACCACACACACATACACACACCTCCAGAAAGAAGAAATTTGAAAGACTTCCTGCCAGAATGCATCTTAATACGTAAACATGAACCTCCTCCAACAAAAGAGATTTTCTCAAATCGAGTTGCGGAGAGCCGGTGGCGCTCAAATACTCCACTTAACACTCTCGATTCTGCGAGCAGGCCAGGGGCGCTGGATACGTTCAGGGTTTTATTCATGAATATTTCAAGATTTACGACCAAACATTGTTTTGAATATTGAAAATTGGGTTATCATCTCCTTCGGATTATTATATAAACATATGTCAAGAGAGATGAAGAAGAGGAAGAAGAAGAAGAAGAAGAAGAAGTGGAGAGAGGGTAAGGAGGTAGAGAGAAGGATAATGGAACTTGTTGAATGGATGGATAAAGAGCAAGCTAGTGAAGAACAAAGGATGGAGAAAGATACGGCAGAGTGATAGAGGATAGGATAGATGGAGAGAAACTGGAGCAGGCTGATGGATATGGTGGAGGAAGATGGTGAAGAGTGTTAGTAAAGAAAGGATGGAGGAAGAGAAAGAGGGTTGATGGAGGAAGGAGAATGATGGAGGGAGAGAGCAAGCTGATATGGCAGGAAGGATGGAGGGAGATGGAGAAGGCTGATAGAAGAGGATTCAGGGAAAGAGTGGGAGAAGGCTGATGGGGAGATGAGATGGATGGAGAGTGGGAAGGTTCAATGGAGAAGGAGGAAGGATGGATAGATTAGGAAGAATGGGTTAAGAAGGAAGCTGAAAGATTGAGGAAAGATGGAGATAAATAGTAAAGGTTAAAAGAGTTGGATGGAGTGAGAGTGAGACAGAGAACGTTGATAGAGGAGGAATGATGGAGAAGGAAGGAGAAGGCTGATATACATATTAGGAGAGATGGTGGGAGATGAAGGCAGCTGTTTAGAGAAAGGATGTAGAGATATGCAGAAGGCTAAAAGATGATGAACGATAATGCAGAGGAATGTGGCTGATGGTGTGAGAGGAGTAAAGCTGACTGTGGATGGACGGATTGGAAACAGGCTGATGAAGATGATTTCATAGATAGATTAAAGGCAGGCTGATTAAGTAATAAAGGATGATGACAGGAAAGGAGGTAAAGATGGAGGGAGTGGAAGCAAGCCAACAGAGGAGATTGGATGGAAGATCAGCAGTAGGTTGATTTAGCAGGATGGATGGAGGTATAAATATAAGGCTCATGGAATCTGAATGGAGAGATTTGAAGCCACCTAAAGAGGGAAGTAAGAAAGCTGATGGAGAAGATAGCTGATGGAAGAGCAGATCAGTAAAAGGATGGAATAAGTAACGAGAAACAGGCTGAAAGTGGAGGTTGGGAGAAAGAGTGTGGAGATTAGAAGAGTGTTAGTGAGTATACTGGATGGATGGATGAAGGGAATGGATGTAGGCTGATCAAACTCCTTCATCAATCTTTTCCCGATGCCTAAATCCAACTGCTTTGATCAATTTTAACCCTAGATTATGAATGGTGATATATTCTGTACGTTATTATTATTACATAAATGTAACTAGAGTGCATACGGCTCGGAATCTGATTCCATTTGTTTCTCGTGCAGGATAAACGTTTCGGCGCAGCCGAGTCACGGATTGGACATATTTCATTTCTTCAAAAAGAAAAGAGTCGTCAGTGTGCGAGTGGAATACTATCAATAATGTATAGCGAATGCTAACCATGTGCTACTCCCAGCAGGATGCTCTCAAAAGATCTCAGGGAGATATACTGATGATTTTAGCAGACTTACATTCATGCCAGGGAAGATCTACAGTTTGCATTTGAACCCATTTCAAAGGGTGAATGTAAGGCCTATAAATATGCTCGGAGAAATTCAAGAATATAAATCGGTGCACTTGGTTTCCGGGTGGGGAGGGCGGGGGGAAAAAAAAGAAAAAAAAGGAAAAAGTAATGTTTCGCTTTGCACTCTGCCAAACTGGATCTAAACTGCTGCTGGCTCTGGTTTCTCAGCAGGACATTAAGGCTTTTTCACTTATTCAGAATGGGACAGGTTGCATCTCAAAGATCCAATATTATGAGTTAGAATTTGGCTGTGCCCTTAATAGTGCCTTAATATAGAGAAATGGATCTTTATTCCCTTGGGGAGATGCGACACTTGCCACCCGCTATGCGACTGCGCAGGCAGTAGATGAAATCATAGAGGTAGCATTTATTCATTTATTTCAAATAAATGATCTTCTGCTGTATATTCACAGGTGTGTCTTTTTTGGTTCATGATTTATCAAATGTACCAATCTAGACATCAATCCAGGGCTGTGTTCGGAAACTGGTCTTAGATTATTAGCAAAAGAAACAATAGAAACGTCCTCATCCTTTATAGCAATCGGTTTGATCAGGTAGGGTGTGGGTTACTGGATTACTGATCGGAAGGTCGGGGGTTCGATCCCCAACACCGCCAAGTTGCCACTATTGAGCCCTTGAGCAAGGCCTTTAACCCTATCTGGTACAGGGGGCGCTGTATCCTGGCTGACACTGCGCTCTGTCACCACCTTCCTAACTGGGACATGTGAAAGAAATAATTTCACTGTAATAATTAAATCTTTATTGTAATAACCTGCGTTATTAAAAACGTCCCTCTGCAGTGGCCACATCGAGCGGCTTATGTGAAAATATTTGTTTAAAGACACTCATTATTATTCTCACTTATTTATTTATTTTATAAATAAATGATATTTATAAGACTTTTATATTTATAAGATCGCACAGTATCGAAGTGTGTATTCTTGTCTCCAGAAAAGCTGCTTTGAATTTTCTATAAACTAAATCTGTGTAAGATTTTCACTCAACCTGTATTTGGATTAAATCAGTTTGGTTATGAAGTTGATTCTCTTCCTAAAACAGCACGTCCTGGAGTGATTTGTTCCTTTTATTCCACAGAAACAAGTTACAAAAGGCCATATTAAACATTTTTATCGATTTATTGTTGCTTTTACCGCTGTGGGACATCAGCTAACAAATGTCGTACCTTCACGGGAATTGCTCTTTTTTCACTTTTAAACTTTAATTACTTTTAATTCCTATTCTTATAAGTTAATAAGAGAAAAAAAAACATTGGATTTTGTTATGTAGCATTAACGCCCCCTACCTGAAGAAGTCTGAAAACATCCTCAGCAGCACTACCTCTGACTAAACGCTGACACTGGAGACTCCTTCCACAATATCTTTTTAAAAAACAAAAACATCTTCGAATATATGGAGCATCCACATTGTTTCTGTCACACCACTGGATTCTGATTGGCCAGAAGGTGTTGATTTATTTTCCATAACAGTAGCCCTGACAGTAATACAGGTTTCTTTAGTATCATTATTACATCATGTGCTTGTTTCCTGTCCTCATTTACATAAACCATATAACAAGAATAAAATAAATAGCATGTCCTTGTTTTCTGTAAGGAAGTTTATTTAAAATGTCTGGAAGGAGTCTCCAGTTCCAGCACGTCCTCACAGTCGGAGGTAATGTTACGCTGTTAGTTTTAATCCTGGTGAAACACCAACACTTTTATTTTCTCCTCCTGTTATATGAATCCAACAGCTTTGCCTCCATCTCTGTACTTCTAATTGTCCAAATTGCAGCAGATCCGAGCGCACGTCTGCTCTTCATGGTGCTAAATCTGCGACAGAAGCCCCGCTCAGACAGATCTCCAGACTTCCAGCAGATGGGTCAGACGATCGTATTAGACGGCCCGTGGAACTGAAACAGCGGCTGCATCTTTAAACTGCATCATCTGCTGCGTCTTAACTGAATTTGTGCATCTCAGAGCCAGAGATCTGCTTGATCTAGAGAAAACAGGGCAGCTCCGGAGCCTTCCTCTTCTTCACCACGAAAACTGAGAAAAAAAAAGAAAGAAAGAAAATTGGATTTCTGAGATCAGAAAAGATGTCTGTTCTCACATCTATGTGTTTGATGGCCATATGTGGTATGTCTTCACTGGTCAGTTTCACGGGGAGAGAGAGAGAGTGTGTGTGTGTGTGTGTGTGTGTGTGTGTGTTTTGTCTGGAGTCTTAGTAACTGTCAGTCCCAGTCTCTTTACATTGTGCTTCATCTCTGGCCACAGAGAATGCTTTCATTTGGAAGTGTACGTACGTGTGTGTGTGTGTGTGTGTGTGTGTGTGTGTGTGTGTGTGTGGTGACAGAGTAAGACAGGACCTAGAGCAGCGGTCGACAGGAGAGTTGTTTTTATTTCAAAAGTCTTATTAAAAATTTAGCTAGCCCTCACCGACCGACTCACAGACAGAAGCTCCACATCCAGTGTTTTTATTTTAATTTATTATTATTTCTTTTTTTTTTTTAAACTCTGTATCATGTCCATGTTACTAACAGGAACTTCTTTTTTTTTTTTTTTCTCGACTTAATTATATTTACATGAGTGATTTACATCCATAAGCAAATTTTTGCGTCCTCCATAATTTACAGGCGATTATAATCTCACTCATTTGTCTTCTTTTACATCTTCGCTTTGTGAAGCTGATGGATCGTTAGAGCCAGTTTCTCCAATCATCACCAAGAAACGTCGACACATCCGACCACGTGTTCACACTTACATCAGAGAGATATGCAAATCGTACCCTGGGAACAACAGCAGGACGTAAAAGACCAAGTAAGCTCACTAAAACAACAGCAAAAGTTTCACGTGTAGGTGATGAAAAAGTATTATAGGAAATCTTTTTTTTTAAAAACCTTACAGTATATAGTCAAATTAGTATGACTGCCACAGATGTGATAACCTGGTGATTCAGTACATTCAGGTGGTCAGCTGACTTCATTTTATTGCCCCATAATGTTGTTGAGTCTAGACCTGAGTAACTGATCAACCCCAGATCATAACACTGTCTCCAGAGGACTTGTACAGTGGACACTATAC
>JAQMYL010000002.1:2569517-2585372 GCA_030014365.1 Clarias pachynema | reverse complement strand
ACCCGTCTCTCTTCTTCTTCACCCGTCTCTCCTCTCCTTCACCCGTCTCTCTTCTTCTTCACCTGTCTCTCCTCTAATTCACCTGTCTCTCTTTTCCATCTCCTGTCTCTCCTCTCCTTCACCTGTCTCTCCACTCCTTCACCCGTCTCTCCACTCCTTCACCTCTCTCTCCTCTCCTTCACCCGTCTCTCTTCTCCTTCACCCGTCTCTCCTCTCCTTCACCCGTCTCTCTTCTTCTTCACCCGTCTCTCCTCTCCTTCACCCGTCTCTCTTCTCCTTCACCCGTCTCTCCTCTCCTTCACCTGTCTCTCCTCTCCTTCACCTGTTTCTCTTTTACATCTCCTGTCTCTCCTCTCCTTCACCCGTCTCTCCTCTCCTTCACCCGTCTCTCCACTCCTTCACCCGTCTCTCCTCTCCTTTACCTGTCTCACTCTCCCGTACTTCACTCCCTCACTCCTCTCTGTTCTTTTTCACTTTCTTGCTCCACTCTTCACCTCTCTCCATGCTTCAACCCGCCTCTCCTCTCTATTTTACCCGTTTCTCCTCTAATTCATCTCTTTCCTCTACTTTTAATTTCTTGCTGTTTCTTTTTTATTTTCTTTCTTTTTCTTATTTTTTCTTCTTATTTTTTCCTCCTTGCTCTCTTAGTTTTTTCTTTCTTTCTTTCTTTTTATTATTTCTCCTGCACTTTTGTTACTTCTTTTCCTCTTCTTCCTCTTCTTCCTTATTTTTCCTGCTTGCTCTTTCTTTCTTTCTTTCTTTTTCTCTCCCTGTATACTTCTTTCTGTCTTGTATCCATCTCTTTATTTACTTTTCTTTATTGTGTTTTCCTGTCTACGTCTCTCTCTTTTTTGGGCCACAGGTCCAGGTGACGAAGCTGTTCCTGTAAAAACGTAAGGAATTAAAACCGGCTCGTTGATAAAACTCAGCGCGGCTCTTCTGACCAATCGCTCACCCGCGCCGTAGTTACAGAGCACACTTTGTTTTTGATTTCCATCCCATAATAATCCACTTTACAGCGGATTGCTCATAAGTGCTCGTGTATTTAATCTTCTGTCGCGTTCTCGATGCGAATATAAACACCAGAGCACCGTCTTATCGCTGACCTCGCTATAGCATGGCGTCTTTCTCCTCCACGCTAAGCGGCGATGAGTTTGTCGTTCCACGCAGCTAATTAAAATTATTTATATGGCGAGTGACATCGCTGCTCAGCAACGGCAACACGCGCGCCGATGAAAAATGCTAAATTAATTAATCAAGCGCCAGAGAACACGGGCGGCTCTGACGGAGCCAGCGGGAGCCAATCAATATGAATAATTAAAACATACACATCTGTGTGTGTGTAAGTGTGTGTGTGTGTTTGTGTGCGTGGAGGTCGGTGTAATTTAACCTTCACTCAGAGGACAAAGTACGCTCCCATAATCCTGCTTTCAGAAACATAAACAGCTCTTCAGAGGCACTTTTCATAAACGAGCCGCTCTTTAGCGCTTATGATGGCGTGATATTTAGCATGGCATTTCTCCACGCACACACACACACACACACACACACAAAATTCTTCTTCACCTTTCACGGAAAAAGAGATGAAGGGCCTATTTATAGAGGTGGAGAGACAGAAGAAGGAGAAGAAGAACAAAAGAAGAGGAAGAAGAACAGAAGATTTTTTTCATTTTTGGCTTTTAATGACGAGAGTTTTTTTTGTTTCCAGTTTTCACACGTTGGCTGCAGTGTGGAACTGAAGCATGGGAAATCTCATTAAGTCGCATCGCCGTGTGTTGACATTTCATTTGCATCAGGCGAGACGCAGCACATCGCGGCTTTCACACCCCATCCGTCTCATTCCCACCGCCGCGTCCTCGTCCGGGCCGCAAACACGGAAATCGCCTTCATTTCCTCAACACGTTATTAATGCGCGCAACAAAAACAGCGATTCATGATGCCGTCTTTATTTCACTCAGGTTCGTTTCTCTCCTTCAGTTTTTGTTCATGATTCGACTCTCAGCGAATCAATTCCAGCATCTCCTTCCTGATCGGGACTGAAACCTCGAGTCTCCGCCAAAACCACACGTCTCTGATCCAATTTGGGGGCGGGGCTACTTTACAGCTCAATTTCTGATTTCATAAAATCTATGTTTTTGTTTTTCTTTTTAGTGTTCTTTGTTTTTGTCGTGCTGATTATCATTTTCCCTTTGTCCTGGTTTCATTTTGTTTTTGCAGATTTCTAGCTTTTCTAAATTTCTTTCAGTGGTTCTAATTTCTCTTCTTTCTTTTTATGAATTTCTTTCTGACTTGTATTTTCTTTCTTCCTTTCAGTTTTTTATTCCTTTCTTTTCCCTCTGAGTTTCTTTCTTTCATAACCATTTTCTTTCTTGTTTTTCCTCTTTCCCTGATTTCTCTCTTTCACATAGGCGCTTCCTCTTTGCTTATTTTACTGAATATTTCTTTCTATTCAGCTTTATTGTTGGCTTCCTTTCTTTATCTTTCTCATTTTATTTCTTAAAAGGGAACAGTGTTGTAGCGGTTAGCAATGTCGCCTTCAGTGCCTCCAGCGTCCGGCTTCGATTCCCGTCTCTGTGTGTCTGGAGTTCTGCATGTTCTCCCTGTGCTTGGTGGGTTTCCTCTGAGTATTCCAGTTTCCTCCCAGTCCAAATACCTGCAGATTAAGCTAAATGGTGTTCTCAGATTGCCCGTAGTGTGAGTGTGAGTATATGTGTGTGTGCCCTGCGATGTATTGGCACCCTGTCCAGGGTGTACCCCACCTCATGCCCTGGCAGTCTCCTGGGATAGGTTCCAGCCCCCCCACCCCCCTGAATACAAGATAAAGGGGTCTAGAAGATGAGTAAGTGAGAGTGATTTTATTTCTTTTAATATATTTTTTCATAACATTTTCATTTCTTTCTTTTTTCTTCTATTTTTCACTGATTTTCTTCTTCATCTTTACTTATTTTACTGATTTTTCATTATTTATTCCATCCTTCTTGCTTGCTTTCTTTTTCTTTCTTCTTTTTTTACTCATTCAGTCACTATCTATACCACTTTATCCTGTATCCCAGGAGACTTAGGGCACGAGGCAGGGTACACCCTGGACAGGGTGCCAATACATCTCAGGGCACACACACACACACTACGGGCAATTTGGGGAAGCAAATTCCACATATACAGAGGCAGGAATCGAACTTGGCTGGGAATCGAACCTGGACCCTGGAGGTGCAAAGCGACAGTGCTAACCGCTACATCACCATGCTGCCTCATCAATTTACTTTCTTTCTTTTTTTCTTCTCCAATTTATCTTATTTTATTGCTACATTCTTTCTTTCTTTCTTTCTTTCAGCTGTAGTGTCTTTTCCTCATAATCAGACATTGGTGTGTTTGTTTTTATTGGTGGATTGTTAATTTTTGTTTCCATGCAGAATTTTCTCAGATGCATTTCCATTTCATCACATACTACAAGCAGCGTTTTTTCCCCCCTGATATCTGATCTACCTTATTGTCACTAGCTCTTTAATCGACTCCATTTTTACTTTGCATTCTTGTTTGTTCTTCTCTGAGCAGTTTTATAAGCGATGGTCTCCTTGATCAGCGAAATAAGTTATAAGATGTTACTTTTTTTTTTTTTTTTTTTTTTTAAATCAATCGCTTGAACTTTCACTTTTAGTGCTATTTCAAAGATCAGGGTCATAAACAAGTGCACAGGTCAGATCAGGGGTGAGAAAATACATATTCATAAAGGCAGAGGCAGGCAGAGGTCAAAACCCAGAGACACCGAAATATTTTTATACTGAATACAGGACTGGAGAAATGAAGTAATAAATAGGGATAAATACTGATAATATGTATGAACAAAATGTCTCAGACAGTAATGCTCTGGGTTCCTCAGTTTGTTCCTCTGAAGTAGAAACGTTCCAAAATCAAGAGCTTTATTATTATTATTATTATTAAGTAGTAATAGCATAGTGGTATTTATATTGATTACTTTATTGTAACTGCTATTGTACTGCTCTAGGATGGAAGCTTTTCTCAAATGTTCTTTGAAGCGATATTCAGTTTAATGCATGCTTGCCCTTTTACCCCTTACATAGTGCTCAGGGCCATTTCGACCCATTTTAACCCCTAAAATCTCCACCAAAAACACCACACTGGTCAATAACCGATGGGGAAAAAAAGAAAAAAAAGGTGAAGGAAATACAGATGAAATTAGTCTGAATAGAAAATATAGCAAAAGAACACGACATGCTGACATCGTCAGAGTTAGAAATTCATGATTTTGATGGAAATGATGAATGTGTTTTTCAAACTTTGCCTTCATAAAAAAAAAACCCACCTTTAGCAGCAATTACAGCCTGGCAGACCAAAGGGATTCTAGCTGTTCTAGATAATCTGATGAGATTTCACAACGTGCTTCCTGAAGTATCTTCCACAACATGAATTGGCTCAATGGAGTGTTCCTCCGTACCGTACGGTCAAGCTGCTCCCTCAGCAACAGTTCAATAGGGTTCAGATCCGGAGACAATGCCGGTCGCTCCATTACACTCTGAATAACTTTAATTGTTTGTTTGTGAATTGCATGTGTTATTTTTTTTGGAACGAAGAAATTTGCAAGTGATCCCAACCTTTTGAGCGGTAGTGTATATATACAGTCATATTAAGGCTACATCATTGTGGCCACACAACATTCTTAACAACAACATCAGGCAATCTGCAGAGAAATGTGGCCTTGGGCACCAGTGGACATGTCAGCCTGTCAGCATAAGAGGTGAAGAAATGGTTAGCAGACAAAAACATTAATGTTTTGCAGTGGCCCAGCCAGAGTCCTGACTTAAATCCAATGGAGAATCTGTGGAGGAGCTAAAGATCAGGGTGAGGGCACGGAGACCCTCCAACCTGAAAGAGTTGGTGCTCATTGCTAAAGATGAACAGGCAAAAATACCAGTGGAGGCAAAAAGCTGGTCAGCAATTATAGGAAGCGTTTGATTGCTGTAATAGCCAATAAAGACTTTTCTATTGATTATTGAGAAGGCTATGAATAATTTTGGACATGCTACTTTTTGTTCAAATGTAAATAAAAGATGAGTAATATTTTTTTTCCACAATGATGCCTCTTGTACATCGTCTTATTATCTTCTGGGAGATGCCCGTGTCATTTCTACTCAAGAAAAAACTTGCTGGTTGAATAAAGGTAACTTTAAGTCAGAATTTGCTAGGGGTGTAAATAATTTCGGGCTTGACTGTATGCTCTGGGTTTTAAGGATTAACATTTCAGAGCAGTAAAATAGGCAAAATCTTAAGAGATTCTTAACCTTTTTCAGATTGATGTGCAGATCGCTTTTGTCCTTCCCTCTTGGCATTGTGTTAACACACACCAGAATACTCCAGACTAGCAAACTGCACAAACATCTGCTTTTATAGAGGTCTGCATGCCTGCTGATGATCAATTAATCAAGGGTTTATAATTAGCAGCACCTGGCTCTAACTTACCCTCTGAAAACCTGTGAAAGCAGTAAACGAGGGTACTTTTTTGCCCACTTTTTTTTTCTTTTCATTTTTGGCTGTACAGTATTTGCCAAAAGTATGGTCCCACTACGATAAGATGGTTTTCATTATGTTTTATGCAAAAACACATAGAATTAATAGAAGGAAGTATAAACTTTTGAGCTGTAAATGGGATCTGAGCCCCTATGATTTGGCTGATTTGTGGAGTCATGATAACTATGACATCTTCACATAACTGTTCACATCTTATGAACTTGGTTAACAAGTGCTGAAGTGGAACCTTACCAAGGCTGATACTGTGAGGAAGAAGAAGCCTGATCTGACATTTGCTCTAATTGCAAAGGCAATACCACCTCCCTGGAGACCAGCCAGTGCTCGGGCAATGCAACAGTCTGAATCTAACCAATTAATTAATGACTGATAAAGTATATATAAATCCAAAATAAAAGTGTACTTCAAAATGTGGTATAGTGACTGCTTATAGCAGGACATTTGATGTGGGTCCAAAAAAAAAAATAAAAAATAACATATGTGTAACACTGTGAAGGCTTTCATCAACAAGTGAAGAAAATGGAGCGCAACAGTGACATTACTGATAGCAGAACATCCTTCCAAAACTGATGAAAGGCGATGAAGAAATCTGCTGCCAAGAAACCTACATGAACATTAAAGGACCTGCGGGAACATCTGGCAAGTACTGGTAACTCACTGCATGTGGAAAAAAAATAATAATAATAATAATAAAAAAATTATATATATTTATTTATGGATCAGGGCTGTGAGGTAGGACGAATAGACTGAGAATCCTTTCTGAGGGAAGAGAAAAAAAAACTTTCAAGCTTGCCTAAATCACAACAAACGTGGGAAAATGTGAAAAAAATGTCTAATCACCCAAGGCAACATTGCTAATCAATGGTCAGTCACAATCACCTATGACGTCCTTGTTGTGGATATGTTAATTGGTGAGCATCCAACTCAGGTAACCTACAGATGTATATACACACAGATACTCTCAATAATACAACTACATCCAAATTAGAAACACCAATCAGCCTACTCTGCAAGTGAGTTCCTGTGGACTAATCTGAGAATTTGGAGGAAACCCACCAAGAACTGGAGAACCTGCAAATTCCATGCACAGAGATTGAAGGCAAAATTCATCCCCCCGATCTCTGAAGTTGCAGGGCTACAACGCTCACCACTAAACCACAGACAACAAAATGATCACCATACCCATGGTGAAACATGGTGATGGCAGCATCATGTCATGGCTCTGCCTCTCTTCAGTAGGTACCATGTTTAAGTTCAAGATAAAGGAATTATAATCAAATCTCAATCTATTTTAGAACAAAACATGTAGTAGAGCTGAAGATGAAGGAAAAATGTACCTTCAACACAAAAATGACCCCAAGCACAAATCCAAGTCAACAAAGGAACGTCTTCAGGAGAAGAAGATTTTGAAAAATTTTGAAAAGGTTCAACCTGAGACCAGATCGAAAGCCTATTTGAAGCCTGGGGAATGATTTGAAGAGGGTTGTCTACAGGAGATCCTGATGAACCTGGGGCATTTTGTTCAAAGAAGACTGGCATAAAATCGGGAAATCATAACGCACTAGGACGGTACTGTGGGTCTTAACCAAATAGACAAGAGTTTAACAAGCGCAGTTAACTAACACACAAGGTGTATATTATAATTCTCATATAAAAATAATTTATTAGACTTCTATATGTGTACTTAATGTACAGTATATTGTATATACTGTAGAATAAGCTTGTGTTCATTGAATGAGAAATTTTTGCTTCTGTCTGATGTATGTGTAGTCGTTAATGAGATCAGCAAGTGAAAGACATTTTTATACTTTAAATACTAACGTCCTGGAAAATCACATTTGTCTTTGATCTTTACTTTCAGATGATGCCATCTGTGTGTGCAGGCGCCGGCGAGCTCGGTGGTGTGTGTTGACAAGCGCCAGGCATTAATTTCGAAATGAGAGCAGTTACCCAGAGAAATGGTGCGTACGCGTGTCTCACACACTGTCATGCCAATGAAGGTTACTTTCCAAAACCCCAGAAGGGTGCTCAGACCGAGGGATGTGCCTGATCTCACCTTAAATGCATTTCAAGGGAAATCGAACATGACATTGTTAAATAGAATTACACTCCTTATAATACTGACATGATTATTTAAAAAATTTTTTTTATAAGTTTCAAATAAGCAAATATTCTGTTTTCTTTTAACATGTTTCGCTAAATGGAAGAATAAATGACTGTACCCTGGTCGCCATGGTTACATTTATTTTTGAAGCATGTTTTAATTGTTTTTTTTTTTCCCCTTGATTTCCAGAGACTCCAGCTGTCATCCAATCTGGAGAAAGATTTTTTTTTTCCTTTTTCTTTTTTTCTAATCTAAATTAGTTTTAATATTACAACCTGATAACTATTAAAGACTCTCTTACTGAAATAATTAGAATTACTAAAATACCCAGGAATTCATTAGCATGTTATATCATTTAATTGTGTGTTGATTGCAATTGTAGCACAGTGCTTTTGAATTCTAAATTCACAGCAGCTCCGGCATATTTTTCTTTCAGCGATATATTACAGCTTACACAGGGACGCTCCATGCAAAGCCAACATGGTGGTTGGTTGATATGCTGAAGTCATTTCTCAGTAATAATAAAACGTCCAGATGACAACATTGACTCCACTTTATTACACAACCCTGTTGTTGATTATTTTCCTTTAATAGCATGAACCCAAGTGTGTTACTCCTTAGTTAAATAGTGAGTAGGCGGCATAGTGTATGAAAGCATTGGTAAAATGAATAGAAAAAAAAGACATCACAGCCTTTGACGACGTATATTGTCGTTGTTGTGTAGGCAATTTTGTGCGTGGGTGTGAGTTTAAACCCGCCACTGAGACATTCTGAGAAAGCACGATGATGAAAAGAACTGAAATAGGAACTGAGGAGAATGTGGAAAGTCAAAACCAAGGTTAGTCCCTTTAGTAACTGGAGCACTATGTCGGAACAACCGATTCCAGGAACGACAACATCGATCCCAGGCCAGAAGAGCACAATATAAGAAATAGCAAACATTTCTGCACTGTACCCTCGAACCCCCAGAGCTCTGATTGGAAGCTAAAGTCCATTAAGCTAATCAACAGGCTGTAACTCCCATGCTAGTCATTAGGGTCAAAGGTCTTTGTGTTTGTTAGCGAAAGGTCAGGAATGCAACACGTTTTAGAAAAGTGCATTGACCTTTAATTTTAAAATGGAGGAAGGAAGCCCAGTGGATATAGGTATTAACAGAGAAGATAAAATACTTTTAAAAAATTTACTTGGGATATCAGAACCCACATTTGTACTCCAAGAAATTTCCATGAAATGCCTGTTATGTGAAATTAAAAAGGAATAATTTACTATCTTTTCATTCATATGTAAATTTTTATATTAACAACAGTATAATGCAAGTCCAAGGCTGACTTATTTGCATGATATGTATGCTGTTATAGTATAAGCGTTACATACTGTAGCATGTTAGCTGATCATGAAATGCCTTATATGCAGTTGCACGTGGTGGGTAGAGTCATATGGTGTAAGAAAAAAGACAAAAGAATTGTGGAACATACACATTTGGGGCAATAAACAATCATAGTTGGGGACGACATCTTCAATTTCAGTTCTAGAAATTCTTCAAATCATTAAAATGAACTATGTATAGCCAGACAAAATGTTAAAGATTACAATCCCTTGAAATGACTGGAAACGACTGGTCTCAGCATCTCCCACAGATTGAGAAGATGCATTTAGACTGTTTTCTGTTCTGACACCTACAGTAGGTGGTGGAATGAACTTCCTCTAGATGTCCATACAGCCGAGTCATTGGAAATCTTTAAGCGACGACTAAAGACCTATGGTAAATAAAAACCCCTTTCATGTTTGACTGATGGTACATACTGTACTGTAGTTAGTAACCTAGTAACCAGTGTAAGGCTCTATCCAATGACAGAAAATTCAAAGCACTTTTGTAAGTCGCTCTAAATAACAGCATCTGTCAAATGTCTGAATGTAAATGCAAAGAGCCCATAAGAGCCCAGATCCATTTATCCTTTAAGTCAAATTATGGATAAATATATCATAAAGACCAAACAGGCCATTGGAAACACATTTTGAATGACAGAACATGACATTTGACAATGATTTGTTCATGAAATGCAGTCAGAACAGGTTAAATATAAAATATAAAATATAAGATGATATTAAATCATTATGAAATGATATCATGGGTAAACAGATTCACAGATTGTTACATGACTGCAACAGGAGGATTATTATATGTTACATTGCTGACTTCATGAGATAAAGTAAGGATAAAGCTGAAAAAGGAACTTTCCAGAACATTTAAATGGTATGTGACACCCGTGTCACCGTGTGTTCTTATGGGCTATAATATGAACATCAACCCATGATCAATGAGGAAACACTGAGATTCCAGATTTGGTCCTATGCGCAGCAACACAAGCAGCAACCCATGCACTGCAACATCCAGAAACAGAATTGTCTCTAAAGCAAGATGAAAAAAAAAGTGTTTGGATAATTTGGATACAGAGTTACAGTAAATGGTCAAGTGGTCAAGTGGTCAAGTGTTGATCAAAGAAATCAAGTTGGCCCCAAAAGGCTCAGAGATGTGTGAATAAAATCAAGTCAATCAAGTTATTTAAGTAAGTAAATAAATAAATAAAGTAATTGATGTGGTATAAGTGGAACGAAACGCTTTGGGTTGGTAGAAGAAACTTGGTATCCTCACTCTAATCCAGTGTTGATTATTTATAATTTATAATGCCACAGTGTTTAATTTCTTACATGAATAGATGTGCTGCTTGGATATGGGACAATATGGTTGTTATCATGATAAGTGGAAATTTGGTGCAGTTTTGGTGAGAAGAATGGTGTTTTGGTTCTGAATTAAAATTATTAAGTGATGCTTGATGGATGAGAGTCAAAGAGAGAGCGAGAGAGTGAGGAGAAGATGTGAAGTGCCCACCACCTCCATGCTTAATTGGCCTCAGCATCTTTTGACACTCATCAAGTTTTAGGTCAAGTAGCTTTTAAGGATAATTGGAAAATGTAAATTGGCTGTAGTTGCGACCAATGTTGTTACTACGGCCATTCATAACCCAGTTTCGAGAAATTCACAAGAGCTATCAGGCTTTAATCTGTTATAACAACGGGGAACTGAATGAAACCAATTTAAATTTATTGTTCTGCAGAAGAGAGAAAGAAAAAGTGTTGGAAGTGAGAGAGCGATAAAGAGAGAGAGAGAGAGAAATCTCAAGATCTGCTTATTATTCAGACATTCCTTTCAGTTTTGCCTCGGTGTGGATCTGAGTCAACAGGAGATTAAAGAATAATCATGGAGGGGAGTTAGAGTTATAACCGCGGCCTCATCAGCGTTTCAGCGGCTGCCGTTCACGTTTCAGCCTCCCACCTCACACGAGCACCAACTGTAATTGAGCTGGGCGAGAGCGCGTACAGCCGCTGAACAGCAGGCACTCAGAACACAGCTCTGCCAACGTGGAAAGCCCAGCACGCCGCACCTTGTAAGCCCCTTATTAGGAATTTGAGAAATGTGAGATTAGTGTTGCCTCTTGTGAATGTATTATTTATGGGTACTGTAGTGCGCCGGTTCTTTCTCCCTCACTTCTGTTTCAAGGATGGTCTACCCTTCAGATACAAACCAGAGCTGTATGAGGTGGTAAAAACAAATTCTAAGCGAGACATAAAGTGAGCTTTTGAGTGACGCTGCAAAACCAGCAAGATGCCTCAAAAGAAATTTTAGAGCATAAAGCTCTAGCAAGTGAGTGGGGAAATGGAGAGCAAAAAATGCTCTATAGGATTCCTAAAGAAGGAATTCTTAAACAAATAGAAATCATATAGAACTTTAATATCCAGGTCTGTCTGGAAAATATTCTTTAGAAATGCAATTTTCTGTAGAAATGGTTTGCACTTACCTGGCCTTAGAACTGGCACTATGATCGTACTGGCTTGTGCAACCCACCTAGTGGCTGGAGTCAGTTCCCTGACCAGGAATCAAACCCAGGCCATGGCAAGAAAAGATGAATATGAACAATTAATCCTCCAGGGAACCTAGTATCTCCTGTCCCAATCCACAGCATTAAATAAGGATGGACAGGTTATGCAACTCTGTCTCCACAATATCTACCTCCCTATCTATATCCTGTAAACAACTATATCCCATAAACCACCTGCTTCATGGTGAACTTCTTCTGAACCTTTCTCAACAAAATCATGCAATAATGACAAGCAGAATGTAAATAATGCAGATTAAAAGGAATAAAGTGGGCAGGAAAGATGGCACTTGAACAAAGAAACGACAGCAGGCTTGCCATAACTTAATCTAAACACATCCATAGGCAGGTTTCACAAGATGCAAAGGGAAAATTAAAGAGAATCTATAATCCATCAAAAACTGAGCAGCAATCTCTAAATTATTGACAAGGACAAGAAGAGCTCTAGTGTAGCTTCTGGGTATTTTATAGCAATGCAAAAGAGAATTCTGAACAACTGATGAATTTTTTTCAAAATATTTTATAAGCAAAGAAAGTTCTATAGCACATGCAGGTTTGGGCCGCCGAGTAGAGCAGTGGTAATGAGCTCATCTGATCATCTGGACATCGCAAGCTCATATCCCAGGTGATGCTCTAGCCTCCTGCAGCTGGGAGCCTGATTGAGAGAGAGCTGATTGGCCTGAAGTCTCTCACAGGGGAGGGGTTGGGAGTCACCCATGCGTTCTCGCATTAATCTCAGCCTTAGCGAATCACGAGCGACTGTGACCAAGTTCGATAACATGCAGCTGGTAGGTGTCACATGTCTTGGATAGCCTTTGGCTTCCATAGTTGGTAGTTTTAGCCTTGGTTGGGGAGTTCCCTAATGATGAGATTGACATGTATTGAGTGTAAACAGGGATTTAAGAGGAAACTAAACAGGGTTCTACATAGCGGTCCACATCCATGTTCAGCTATAGTTGATCTGGAACTTTTGCTTTGGTACGATATGTAGCATTCACATTACAAATGTGATGTCAAGTGCGCTCGCTTCCGATCCGGAAACGATAGTGTGAAAGCAGACCTGATTATCTTTACATTAAACTGTCTCTCTATAACATTTGCTCATGTAGCTCGAACTCTGGTAGCCTGTAAATTACTTGTTAATTCTTTATCATCTTTTGTCTTCTACATTAGTTTGTTTAAATCTTATGAACGAGAAGCAATCCTGCCACCCTGAGTCATATGAAGAAGAAAAAAATGCCAATGAACACCTCAGTGCCAGTCCTTTGGTTTCCAGATGACTATATCCCATAAACCACCTGCTCAGATTGTGTCTTCCTTCCCAGGTGGTGTGGGTAAGCAATGCGACTGTCTCCGTTCCATTCCAGCCAAGTGTCGCTATCGTTAAATCGAGGCTTGTTGAACATTGGCTCTTAATCTCGTCTCCAGCTGAGGCAGGAGATAATAGTCCGGGGTAAAATGACTGGTAGCAGCAGTAGAAGATCTTGTGTTACTCGACTCCTGGATGACATTATACGATTCTGATGATATGAACCCAGTTGGAATGAAGGTTGTGTCGGAGAGGAAGCACAAAACAGAAATATTATAAGTGTTACAGCATGGAGGAGCATGACAGAATGAGTATGGATAGCTTGACAGAATAAGGATGGGCATATGGACACAATCTCATGGGACACAAGTGTTTGAGCTGTGGAAAAAAATGCTGGATGCTGGAATACAGATTATAAATAATGAGTTGAGGAATTTTGCTTGGGTAATGCACTTTTCATATTTCAAATACCCTCTGTTTCACTCCTCCTTCAAATATACCTTTTTAGTATCTATGTAAATAAGCTACTGCTAAGCCACACCCCTGGAGAGAACAGCAGGGCTGCTTAACAACCTAAGGGAGGGGATATTCTTATATGAGGTCACATTAAGGGGAAATCTATTTGGCTTGTTTAAACCCCGGCCAATACAAACATGGAAAAAGGGACAAAAAGCAGAGAGTTTTTCCCTCATGCTTTTTTTTTTTTACACACACACTGGAGACCCATCTAAATGTTTAAAAATGAGTAAAAAGTAAATTTTGCATAATAGGTTCCCTTTAAAGGAGTTAACCAAGTGGATTTGCAATTGACTCTTGTAACAAGATGCATTCTCTACACCAGATAATCCCTAATTTATCCAATAATGTGTAAAGTATTTCATTTAGCAAGAAACCGTCTGCACTAATTGGTTGTATGAGCTTTCTTCATTTTAAGGATTTCTGGTTCAATACTGAGCCTGGGTTTCTTTTCTCTCCTTTTCTCTCCCATGCCAGTGGGTGGATTAATTGCCTCTAGATGTAAATTATTGGCCTATTCAGGGTGGTTTTATGCCTCGTGACTAGAGTTTCCAGGATGGACTCAAAATAAACTATGACCAGGATAAAGCATTTACTGAAGTGAAAAATATCTTCATTTAGTATTTTGTAATATATTTATATCAAGATTTGGATTTGTCCCTTAGTGCTGAAAGTGAATGCTTGTTTTTTTTCTCTCAAGTAGGTTTGCAAGAAAGAAAATAAATTATTAAATGAATAAAAATCCTAAAATGCAATTTCTGTAATCTACTCTCTACTTTTTTTCCTGTTGCTTTCATGATCTGTTGCATTTCCGCTTTATGTACAGCACCAGTCAAAATAGTTTTACACACATTTGGATATATTTTTCTACATTCTCGAACAACACTGTAGATTTACCAAATATGAAATAGGGTAATTAATTAACAACAACAACAACATCAGTCAGTTCTTATTTTAATACATGAAGATCAGCTGTTCTGGAACAGTTCTCGCAAGAACAGTATTGTGTCAAGTGCATTTGCAAAAGCACCATGATGAAAATGTCTCTCATGAAGACCTTCCCAGGAAAGCAAGACCAAAACTTACCTCTGCTGCAGAGAAGAAGTTCATTGACCGGCCATTGATATCACCAATTAACAGCACCTATTTATTTATTTATTTATTTTACGGAATTTAACAGCAACACGTAAAATATTAGTTTACCAATGCATCTTAAGAAGAATGTTAAAGTAAGGTGTTTTTTGCTAACTCATTACTAATTTGTTGCTAACTCATAAGGTAATTAAACACTAACTAACCAGGGGAAAAAAAGTCTAGAATTGTCTGACTTAGCAGAATATTTAATACATAAATTATTTAGAAAAATGCAGTAAATCTACTATTTTGAATCCATCGAACCATCAATCTATGAACTAGATGAACTTGTAGTCCAACTAGGGACCACGGAGTCCAATTTATTCCCATTTTACGTTTTGACATCCAGTCAACATTTGCACATACATTCACACACTAAAGGCATTTTTGAAACGCCAATTAGCCTAATATGTATGTATTTGGACTGTGGGAGGAAACCGGACAAATAGGAAGAAACCCACCAATAACGGGGAGTTACTCTCGAATATTGATGTTTAAATGTCGTTTATATGTTTTGACAATTCTTGACTTCATGCTTCAACTTTTACTTCGATTTCACCCTATTTTTTTTTTTACTTTTTTCTTCTCTCTGTACATACTAAACATGATTTAATGATAAAAAAGCTGATATTCATGTTCAGTGACTCTCGACACCGAGTTTAAAGATCCTGAGACCGATCTCAGTTGGGTTCATCTCTCCACACTGGTTAAGTGATTCAGTTCGACGTGTTTTTGAGTTCCCCCCAGAAATGAATGTTTCCTCCTGGCCAGATGATGTACTCGTCCAAAAACACTGCTCCAGATTGCTAAGAAATCCAACCAGCATTTTTATCAAATCATCCATGCCACGTTGGTGTAGCATGGATGATTTGATCTTTTGTCTGTGCTGTAGCAGTAAGTGGAAAGGTGACTGGTCTGCTCTGTGAGTTGTGGAGCCAAGGGACTTTAAAAAAAAAATTTTTTTTAGTAAAACGCTAAAAGACTTAATCTTCTGGTCTTGCCAAAATTGATTTGGCAGGAGAGGTGTTCATCATTTGGTGGCAGTACCATAAAAACATTTTCCTGATTATATATTGCATCAATATTACATATATATAATAACTCACAAAACTCCGGACTTCTGGTAGTTTCCAGAATATCAAAATCTACAAAAGGGGGTAGGGCGTTTTCATATTTAGCTCCAAAGCTTTGGAATAGTCTTCCAGACAATGTTCGGGGCTCAGACACAGTTTGTGCTTCATGATGGTTGGAGCTACACATGCTGCTCCTGTGCTTCCAGTGATCCAGACCTCATCTGCCCTCTGCACCTGCTGACT
>JAQMYL010000002.1:2542095-2553190 GCA_030014365.1 Clarias pachynema | reverse complement strand
CTTAAGGCTTTACGATTACTCCAGAGCACTCGTAGATCTACGAAGATTTTCAAGTGCTACTTAAGTTACGATGGTTTGGGGAAACAGACCGTAATATTAAGATCATTCGTACGATCATTTTTACGAACTTCTTAGGCTTACGATGCTTTTGGGAAACGCAGCCCAGAACGTTCAGGCCAATCAGAATCCAGAATTCTCTAGCACTCTGCACTACAGCAGTTCAAGGTCCTCAAAAGAACTAGTTATGTCCATAAAAGTAGAATTTAATTAGGCAGGAAATGGAGTATGTCCTCCAGTTGTTATGAGTGTGAGCATGAGCAAATGTAAAACACCTCAGATGCATGAGAGGAAAAAAAAAAGTCTAAGTGTTACAGCTAATTTCACAGCGCTCATGAGCTAAAAGAATAGGGTGTAACTTGTGAGGCTGTGATGCCCCCTGACTAATAAGCGAGAATGTCATTTTCTCTCTGAGACACGTCCTCATGACACGCTGTTGCATCATTTCTTTGTTTGAAGTGACTCAGCTCAGCATCTCTCCTCACCTCCTGGGCCAAAGGACGAGTCTGAACAAATATCAAATACAGCATTTTTTTCCTACAGTCTGATACGTTTACACTGACTTTGGCCTTCATTTGTTTATTTTTTCATTTATTTTTTATTGAATTATATAACAGACAGAGTTTATTTCCTTTATGTCTGAAACAATCTACTACTGTGTTTATACTGTGCAAAGTAACTGCAAATTGGATATAAATGAATATTAATAATAAAAACAAACACATGAATATTTGTTTAAATTGTTTTAAAAAGCAGGAACAACTTTATTTGTTTGTTTGCTTTTGTTTGACAACAAATTTGATGAATTAACCATTAAGTAAGCAATTATTTAAACAATATTTAAAGTGTATTTAGTAATTAAAAACAACAAAAAAATCTTATACTAGACATAACAAATTAATAAACAAAAAATGTTATGCTAATGTAATTAGTTATTCAGAATTGATTAAATAAGTAATAAATTAGACTGAAAATTATTCACCTAATACATTATTTACAAATACGTACTAAAATGATTATGATATTAAACTTCATTATAATTATAAACATTGTTACCAAATAAATATAGATAAATAGAAAACAGACAAAAAGCAGATGAATTAATTGTTAAATTAAGTTAAGTTATTAAATTGCTAAAAGATTTGAACATTAAATGTTCAAAATTAATAAATGAATGAGATTATATTATTATAAAATCAATAATAAATTAGTGAAATAAAGTATTTAATAAATATTTAAATTAATAATGTGTTAAAAGTGTCTGTATGTGTGTGTGTGTGTGTGTGTGTGTGTGTGTGTGTGTGTGTCTTCACTATGGCCGTTCCCCTTCTCCTCTCCTCATCACACTGATAGCCGCGCCCAGCCTCCAGCACCTCGTTTCATTCCGGAATAGAGATCAGTGCGATTTCTCTTTCCTCCATTCCTTTGCTCTATTTTTCGTGTGGACTTCCTGCAGCCTTTCCTCCCCGTCCCCGAGTGCAATATGACTTCAATCTGTGACCAATTTTCAGCTCCAAGTCCAATGCACAATTACGGCAGGCGCCTCTAAGTGAATTTCTGCAGCGAGGATCACAGCATGCATATGGAGGAGGTTTTAATACGAATCCTCGCTCTGACCTAAATTCAAAAAAGCATCAGAGGGGGGAAAAAAAGAGAAAAGAAGGGAAAAAAAATAAATCCCCCCGCCGGCGCTCAGCACTTCCACCTCTGTCGGGATATTTACATCAACTTCACAATTACTTCATAAACAGACATAAAGTGCGTGCTGGTGAAAATAAATTATAGCCGTACGTATTTGTGTCACAGCGTGTGAGAAGAAGGAGGAAAAACTCCCCAGGTCAGAGAGGGAGGAAATGAGAGAGAGAGGGAGAGAGAGAGAGATTCTAAATTGGTTATTGAGGAACACTTGAGGCAATTACTAAAACTGAAATCATTACATAAATTCCCATGTTTTTCACCCCAAAGATCTAATCACATTAAGTGGAGCCGTCTCTATTTCAGTCTCACACGTGGTAGGACGTTATTATATATCTTGCAGAATGATTGAGTGTGTGTGTGTGTGTGTGTGTGTGTGTGTGTGTGTGTTCTTTTTTTTCTCCCATACTTTTAAATCAGGTCAGGTTAATTCTCACTTTTTAAGAAGTTATTAAACTGCTAATAGGAATGCATGCTTGGTAGACTCGGTCTAATCCAGACATAATGTCGGGTAGTTCGTTGTGTCGGGATTTACTGAAAAACGAACAATGGGCTATTTACTGAGACAAAATATCTCACTTAAATCAGTTCCAAACAAGACGTACTGTACCAGGGACACTGTCTGAGCCGAGGTCAGTTAAACTTGTTGGACTACCTGAAAAAAATCAAAGCAGAAGTGTGTTCATTAAAGTCATTTGTATTGCAAAGCTGTTGAATTCTGGACTCTGTTTGGACAGAAGGTGTTAAGACGTTTTTAAAAAATAGCAGCTCGGACAACAGTGTCAACACTTACAGACTACAGTGAACCCTAGAGATGAAGCACATATGAAAGTGAACGCTTAAACATTACAGAAGCATGCTGCAAATACAAAAACAAAAACAGCACAAAAGTGCAGCAAAACCAAAAACACACAAGTTAAAGCACATGGTCAAATAACTCACTGCCTTTAACACTTATCCCGTACAGGGACACGGGAGGCCTGGAGCCGATCCCGGGGCACATGATGGACAGGGTGCCAATCCATCGCAGGGCAAACAACCAAGCACACTCGCTCAATACAGGCAGGTTGGAAATCCTAATTAACTTAATCTCTATGTTCCAAAGACCCGAGGAGGGAATTGAACCCTCGACCCTGGAGGTGTGAGGACACAGAGCTAACCACCATGACTATACACAACACGATGGCTCTAATAACATCAAAACAAGCACCTGATTTAGTTCATTAACCTCTTTGAAATGCTGATTGACATCTAATTTGTCGAGACTTCCTGATATGTGTAGCTGTTAGGTCAAAGCGAGCTCATCACTCCCCCTACTGTCCTGGAGCACGTCTGGTGTAACAAATGTCTTCTGCAGCATTATACGTTTTGCATGTACTTTTGTTTTTCTATTTGTTTTTGGATTTTTTGTAATATTTTTGCTTTCACTTTTGTATGCGCTGTGTCCCTTTGGGCCTCCATTATGGACAGTCGATTGATGGCTATTTAACATGTTATACAAGACGTAAAATCACCTCCAAATCACTAAGGAGTATTACGGTAAGTTAACATAAATGTTTTCATTCTTAACAAAGGTTCTATATAAAAGAAGGAAAAATTAAACTTACATTTAAAAAAATGTAGCTTGTTTGTTCATATTTTTTAAACTACTATTTTTTCAGACTTCTTTGCATCATGGATCGGTTTGGGATTTTGTCAATTTTGTATGTTTGGAAGTATTTTATAGACTTTTGATTTTTAACATTATATATTTTACAATTAGAAGATATAAAAAATTATGGACTTATAACTATTTTTTTCATTTTTTATTTGTATTTAAATTTAAAGGATTTTCAGACAATGTCTAAAGAATCTGAAATGGGTTTAAATTATTTTAGCATGAAAGGCTTAATATTAATGTTTTAATTAGATTCAATTGTTTAAAATTCATAAAAGGAGTCTCCAGTGTCGGCTCTTTATGGAGCCCTGGAATGGTCTCATCATTTATTTTTTCATTATTGGTGTTTCTAAATTCTGCACAAAATTTAATAAAATGAGCAAACAAACTCATTTTTATAATCAGTATGATTGTTTAACTTAAACAAACAAACTAATTTTAGATAACGTTGGGAAATGTGTGAGTTTTTCTTTAAGGTTTCTGGGCCTGGTATTATTGACAGTATTATTGGTATAATTTAGATTTTAGAAAAGAGTGAAACTTTAAACAGCCCCTTTGGTTTTAGATATAAATACGAAAGATTTCTTTCAAAGAAGGGATCTAGTTAGTGGTCTTTTATTAATCTAGAATCATCCATAGAAGCCATAGGCCTTTATTAATTGCTTTAATCACTGTTAACAAATCATAAATCTCTGAACTATAAAAAAAAGTTTCAATAATTAAATTTTTATATTTTACTTGATGTGTTTTCAATCTCCCCAAATTTTAATGTTCTTTAAGTGAGTGTTTTTATTGTTAAATGATTAACAGAAAAATATTTATTTATTTTAGGGAATTGAGAAAAATAAAGTGTTATTGAGCCTCACTACAAGGGTCTGCCTCTCTGAGAAACCTTTTTAAAATGCTTTTTCTAAATAATTGATCATGCTCAGTGAAATTTGATTATTTAGCAAATAAAATGGTCAGATATCTAACTGCTACCATGCTTTCACTTTCACTAACATCGTCCTTGGAATGTGTCTAGTCAGTTATTGGTGTAGCCTTTTTCAGCATGACATGGCTAGTAATGGAGGCACAACTAAACTGGTTAAGACACATAAGCAGAAAGATGCTCAAACCCGTTTCAGCATGATAACGCCTGCATTCACAAAGCCAGGAAGAACTCGAGTGTCCTACACAGAGCCCTGACCCTCAACCCCACTGGGATGAAATGGAACTGGAGCCTCCTTGACATCCTGACATCAGCGCTTGAGCTCAGTAATGCTCTTGTAGCAGAATGAACACCAATGACACAGTGACACATCGGTGTCTAATGGAAAGTCTTCCCTGAAGTGAAGAGAAGGCATGAGAAGAGAGCATAGTAACCACAGAGGAAAAATAAATATTGAATGAGAATAAGGATATCAGGGGTGCACATACTTTTGGCTGTTTAGGGTCTACTTTAATATGAGACACTTGAATTTGCCCTGTTTTTAAATCACCATCCAGCACTGCATGCCACACAGGTTTATCAGGAGAATGAAGCAGAGCGTTTAATGTATTTACGGATGGGAAGTATTGTAATTTGCATATTCATAAAATTTGGATTTCTTGACAATGATAAGTGTGGGTGCATTCTATGTATTTTTATATCCAATGATTAATGACGTTTTCCTGGATCTGCTATCTCGAACAATTTATATACCAAACATAAAAATAAATAAATAAATAAATAAATAAACAGTAGTAGTATATTAGATTCCTTAACTTGCTTTAATGTGTTTAAAGCCTTTTATTCGTTGCTACTCATTGTTATCTTTTTTTTTTAAACACGCTAAACCAGCTGAAATAACTTGCTTATTAGTGCTGAAATCGACCATGCGCTCGGAAAAGTCATTTCTCTGTATCACGCTGAGGCATCAGCGGCAATTTATAATAATTATACATGATTAAATAATATACTTCATAACATCCGAACAAAGGCTCGAATCTCTGTAGGATTCTGAGCTCTAAGCATGATCGATGCTTTGACCCGTATCAGACCCTTTTATTTATATTTATGCCTCTGAGGGCACCTTGAGCACGATCCCAGGCAATTGTTTCCCATAAAGCATCTAATTCTCCTTCTCTCAGTGCTGCTCAGTGCTAAACTGCAGGGCAGATGAATTGGAGTCTCTCTGGGAATCTGCATCCATCTGGACCGGTGACTGCTGATGCAGCTAAACTCACACACCTATTTATAACAGACTTACACACATATCACGGACTTAAACGCACGCATTAGACAACGACATGTTGCGTGATAACTATCATACAGTATACGTCGAAGACTCGGGACGACTCGGGATGGAGCTTACTGACGTACAGTATGTAACCATTCTATGGATGGAATTGGAATACAGAGGTGTGTGTGTGTGTGTGTGTGTGTGTGTGAATGACCTGATTAATAAAAGAAAGCAAATTGGCTTTTTATTAAAATCGACAAGCAGATGCGGCGGAGATCCTTATAGATTCTGCTAGACGGCTGTAATCAGATCAGACAGAGATGAAAACGAGAAGACTTTCAGATGTTTCAGACAGCACTAATCTCACATCTCCTTCAGCTGAGATCTCAATGAAGTCACACTCTCTGATTTATCTTTCATATCTAAAAGACTAAAGAAATACAGCTCTCCGTATGAACACTTTGTTTTTCTCTGGTTCAATGCTGCTTTAATACTGTATTATCCTAACCGTGCTGTTATGTTGGTAATGATGAGTGATTAACATTGTCAAACGTTTATTTAAAATCTTTAATAAAGTCTCACTCATAATTTAGTGGAACAATGTAACTGGCTGATCCATTAAATTAGTTGTTATATCTACATTGGTATTATTAGTTACAACACTTTAATGAGTGTTACATTGTTAAACGGTGTTACAATAATGAGTTACATTGTTAATACCTGTTACATTGTAGTAACTGTTACATTGTTATTCACTGTTGTAGTTCACTACATTGTAGATAGGGTTATGTTCTAGATAGTGATTCATTGTTAATCGCCGTTACATTGCAGAGATGATTATATCGTGAAACAATGTTACATTGTAGTTAGTGTTAAATTGTAGAGAAACGTTACATGTCACTGTTACATTGTAGTGTTAAATTGTGGTTAGGTTTACGTTGGAATGACTGTTACATTGTAGAGAGTGTTACACTGGAGAGAGTATTACATTGTTAATCACTGTTATGATGTAAGGAGTCATACATTTTAATCATTATTACAGTGTTGTTAATGTGACATTGGAGAGAATATTATATTTTAGTTATTATTGTATTACTATTATTATTGTAGAGTGTTTCACTATTAATCACTGTTACAGTGTAGTAAGTGTTACGTTATATAGAGTGTTATGTTGTTAATCACTCTTACATTGTAATTAAGGTTACATTGCAGAGAGTGTTACATAGTTGATCACCACTCCAGTGTAGAGAGGGTTACATCATCACTGTCACATTGCAGAGTGTTACCATCAGTTTGCCTCTGCCACAAGGTGGCGCAGTCACCATGTTTTTGTATTGTCCATCTAGCCAGCTGTGAGGTTATACTGTACAGAACTATTATTTTACCTGGAAGATTAAATGACTAGATTTTAAAATTGCTCCAAAAAGGGTCACAATCACAGCAAAGTCAAATGTCTGAAGTAGTTTCTATTCAATGCCTTCCTTCCTTTTTTATGTTCACTTTATGGCCAACAGCATCCTGTTTCAGATTTATGTCAAATTCTTTGAAAAATGTGCTCCACGCTTCCGGGACGGCTTTCCACTAGACTTCGGAGTGTGGTCGTGTGTTCATTCAGCTACATGAACATTACTGAGCTTTCACAAGGTTTCAGTTCCAGTTCATCCCAAAGGTGTTCAGTGGGGTTGAGTTCAGTCAGGGCTCTGTGCAGGACACTCATGTTCTTCCTCTGCAAATATGTCCTTAACACACCATGTCTTCATGCACAGGCGACTTGTCATGCTGGAACATGTTTGGGTTTCTTAGTTCCAGTGAAGGGAGATTGTAATGCTACAGCCTACAGAGACGTCCTAGTGGGTTTCAATATTTGTTTGACAGTTTGAGATGAACCAAAAAAAAAAAAAAGATGGAAATATATAAATACAGTTACATGATTCTGCTCTTGGCGGATAGGTTTTGTCTTCTATACAACAAAGCACTTTCAAAAACATCTACTAATTATTTGGCAGTTTTGTCATTTGCAACATATTTTCTTTATTCTTCTCTTGCTGAAATAACTTTTATTTTTATGCCACATTCTGTTTTCATCTGTTTTCTGTAGTTTCTCTCTGAGCCACACACATATTGCATTGCCACACAGTTTCTCTTTATTAGATGCTTTCTGAATCACAGCACAACCACCTACGTTTTAATTAGCTTACCTCATGTCGTTTTAGAATGCAATGCATTTCTAATCCAGTATAATTACCAAACAAATCAGAACTCTCAGTCCCTTCTCAATCACTCCGGTCACACTGAAACCCTGTGGCATTGAAACTGAGAAACTCAAAGTAGGCATTTGAGGATCTGTCACTCCAATCAGAAAGCTGACAATTTTGGGTCAATATGGTCGAGTTCAGGGACATAGGGGTCAGTACTGGCAACGGCACGTTCCGGAAAGTATCCCAATTCTAACCATCCGCATTTACAGCTTGCACTGCATTTGGAATTGCCCATTTTTTATCCCCAAAGCATGTCAATTCCAATTTTTTGGACCAAAAGTGGCCCAATTGTCAGAAGTTCTGGCCACGTCGAGCTGAGATATGGACTCATCAGGATGTTATTCAAGCAGCCAGATTGGATGAGATCATCATCGTCCATCCATGGCAGTGTTTGGGGTAGATTAAGCTCATAATTGTTGCCGGCTCAGAGCCATCAGTCATTTACTCCTCCGGCTGTTCAGTATGCTCATCATGGTCAGTGTTTAAGGTCAAGAAACATGGCAGAGTTTTTATTTAGCAATTAATCAGTCTCACAGGATTAGTGTTAAAAGAAGCAACTTCATAATTGGTCATGCTTTTAAATTCACCCATCTCATAAACAGAACAAGTTAATACAAAGGTTTCATTTTCTTTTTTTTCTTGTTAACCATACCTGGTGATTTGGTGGATTTGTGCAGTCCTACAAGTCCAGCCCGAAAAAAAACAAAGTAGTCCTGTCTGGAACTAAAACTGTTTGGAGGAATCAGATCTTCTGGGACGCTAAACAGTCTGCCACCGGCTAATAAGCGGTCATGTCACCGCGCTGGGTCTCCTCTCCAGATGTACTCTTTTTTATCTCGGATTCCTGGTCTGAGCTTTGTGGATCTGAGCCTCTGGCACAGAGGCAAACCTGAGGGACTGAGCGTCAGCCATTTTGGCTCTAGGGCAGTAGGACGGATGTGCAAGCCAGACTCGTGGCCATGTTGGCGCTTTTGGCTGGGCTGACCATGACATTGGACTTGCTTGGCTCTAGGGCAGGCCAGTGGGTGTTTAGTCAGCCATGCCGGATCCAAAGCGAGCGCTTTGAGGCCAGCTGCAGTGATTTGCTGGGAGCAGCCTGGGGGAGTTATTAATATGGCAGGACACAGATGACCAATCTGGAGAAATAGCCTTCTGGAGTACTGGACACAATTACAGAGTCAGAACTTGATGTTAGTTTGTTGCAACCACTCAGTCATGGTAGTTATTAGGAGTTCTCATCCAGCAACTGTCATAAAACATAACAAGTCTACAATATACATGTACAGTGTACAGTGTATACACATCTAATGAAATATAAAATGAAACGAGGAATACTTTCACATGATTGCTCAAAAGTTATTGATTAATTCTCCCATAACAGCTGCTCTGGCAGTTTGTACTGTACTGTATGTACAGTACAGTGGATGCACATTTTGCATAAACCTTTGGGTATGTGAAGAGAAGGCAATTCTCTAAATGCAAGAAAGACAATTTTTCTTTTGGTGTGTAGTTTTTCTTAATAACGTAACAAGATCCTGTTACCATTTACATTAACGCTTCTATAACTTGATAACACACTTTGGGACATTCTGTTAGGAACATAATTAACTTTCTGCTGTAAAGTAACAGTAACTGGATTTTATCACACCACTCTGTCAGTGAATAGTTTTCTATCAAACTGTGTGAGATTAAAAAAGGAATTTAACAAAGAATATAATGGAATGTATAACTTAAAAGAAACCGGAGGAAGGTGTGCAAATGTTAACGTAGGTTGGTTTGGATTTGTGTGTGTGTGTGTGTGTGTGAGTGTGTGTGTGTAGAAAGCAATTGAGGAATCTTTTCACATGCCAAGCAAGGATAATCAGCAATCTGAAGAAAGAGATAGAGAGAGAGAGAGTGTAAGAAAGAGAGAGCTCTTTTGTTGGGTTTTTGTTGAGTTCCAGTAGCCTGCCACTTCCTGTCTCTTCATTACCGTTCAGCTCCGGCGAGGCCGCTACGCCACATGCGACTTCAATTATTCCTGCATCAAAAGCTCAATAAGGTAGTCAGATCGATATGTGAAAAAGGCTGTTGCTGCGACGTCTTTTCTTTTCTTTTCGTTTTTTTTCCCCCCGATGTGCATATGAAGACTGCGGTTGTTGCTGAGGCGAGCGAGATGACAATGACTGAAAGAAGTCAGAGTTTCAGGACCTTCATGGATTCAGAGTTGCATCATTTATTCACTGGAGCTGTACAAGCGCAGGCTATTACTGCTGAGAAAGTGACAGGGAGGCGATTCGTCCGCGCTTAGTAACTCTGGTATGGAAAAACACTTGACTAATGGACTCAGCTGTAAAGGAAATCAGCAGGATTTACACACTAAATGATCAAATGTTATTACGGCACAAATCTAACCAGGTAAATACTACATCTATGTAAATTCTGCATTCATGTTAGTCAGAAGGTGTTGATTTAAATTTTCTGTGACATCAGCTTCAAATCAGCTTAATTGTTCTAATGCCTTCTCGTTTCCATAGTAACAGTTAACATAGACGATTGGACAACAGACACTTGAACATAATGTTGATATACAATAATGACATTTTCTGCCAGTATGCGTTTAACATTTATGAAAGACGTCTTCAGTTTCAGCGCTTCGTAACAATGCTAAAGCTGTAACTTTATTTTTTCTTTTGTTTCGTTTGATCCCTAAAGAGGAAAAAAATGCATTTTCATTTCCCTGGGGCAATAACAACAAAAATCAATGCTGATTTTGAGCCAGTATACGTCTCTTCCAAATGGTTGAGATGTCACCTTATGGTAAAAGTATCAATTTATTTATAAATAACAGAAACAAAAATCACATACAAAATGTGGTGGTGGAATAGCACAAATATTTTGGAGTATTAGATCTGCTTATTTTTTGTGGTAAGCCACAAAGAAACTAGACTCACATTTTAAAGTTATTGTCATTTAGTGGACTTTTTAGCACAGCAAACGTCAACTAAGTGGTAGAGATGGCACAATCAGGTTAAGTTCAACACATTTATTCAATATGATATAGTGACTCAAAATGTTTTCTACCAAAAGTTGAGCTGTGGGCCTCCGAGTGGCGCAGTGGTAAAGTGCTCGCCCTATCATCCGCAGATCGCTGGTTCGGTTCCCGCCTGATGCTGTAACCTCTCACAGCCGGAGGTCTAGAGAGAGCTGATTGGCCGAGCTCTCTCAGAGGGGAGGGATGAGAG
>JAQMYL010000002.1:2447860-2467071 GCA_030014365.1 Clarias pachynema | reverse complement strand
TCTTGGAAACATGAAATTATTATGTACAAAACACATATTACATTTTAGTACATGTAACAGGTAGCCAGGTTCATTTTTTTGTGTAGCATAAAAATATGCAGAAACAATCTTTATTTCCTAAAGAAATAAAGATTTCTTTAGGAAATAAAGCACTTTTTTTTAAAAATCTACAGTGAAGTCACGAAGCGAGCACGAAGCGAGCACGCTGATGTTATAGCAGCTACAAACACTCCTCCGTCAGCAGCCTCTTACTGTCTGTCTTGTTTTGAAGAAAACCTAAAGTCAAAGCTTCAACTCTGAAACAGATGAAAAGAGAAAAGGAGAAAAGAAAAAAGAATAAGAGAAAGTAGTGAAGATGAGAGAATGTAGTGATGTAGTGAGAGAAATAAAGAGAAAGAGGAGAGAAATGTAGAATAGAAAAATATAAGAAAAAGACAGGAGCAGGTAGAAAGCAAGGCGTGTACAGTCCTGAGAATCACCTCTGATGTCATGAGTCTGTCTTTCTTCAAGCTAAAAAAATTAATAAATTTTTAAAAATTAGGATAAAATCACAAGAAAAACAACATCCTCAAGATGGAATTTTTGCAAATTGCTAACACTGAAGCTATTTCCAGTGAATCACTTCCATGAAGCTCGTTATCCAGGAAATAAAGTATTTAGAAACAGCACGGTTCCAGTGTGTCTGATAAAATAAAAATGAGAAGAGAAAATGGAAAAGAGAAAAGGAAAGAAAAAAAGAAGGTAGGAGGAAAAGAAAGAAGATAGTAGAGAAATACAAGACAAGAGATGAGAAAATAACAGAGAAGAAATGAAAAGAAATCAAGCGGAGAGAAGAAAGCAAGAGACAAAAGAAAAGGAGAAAGAGCAAATGAAAAAGTGAGAGAAGAGGAAAAGAGAAAACGGATAAGGGTAATGTAGAGAAAAAAGAAGGAAAGAGAAAAGAAAAGGAAGTTAAGAAAGGTAGAAAAGAAGATTGAAAAAAGAACAGAGGGGGAAAGAAAGAACAAGTGAAAAAGAAGAAAAGAAAGAAAAGAAAAAAGAGCAGCACGGTGGTGTAGTGGTTAATGCTGTCGCTTTGCATCTCCAGGGTCCGTGTTTGATTTCCGGACAGTTTTAATTCCCGTCTCTGTGTACATGGAGTTTGCATGTTCTCTCCGTGCTTGGTGGGTTTCCTCCTGGTACCGCAGTTTCCTCCCACAGTCCAAAATTCAAATTGCCCGTAGTGTGTTAATGAGTTTTTATCTTTTTTGCATGTGTGTGTGCCCTGCGCTGGATTGGCACCCTGTCCGGGGTGTACCCCGCCTCGTGCCCTAAGTCTCCTGGGATAGACTCCAGGCCCCCCGCGACCCTGAATACAAGATAACGCGGTATAGATGGTGAATGAGGAAAGAAGAAGAAAATCAAGTTAAGAAAAAGAAAAAAAAAAGAAAATTAAAGGGGGAAAAAAAGCATAAAAAAGAGGAAACTTGAGGGAAGAAGAGTAGAAATGAGAAAATGGAAAAGGTAAAGAAAAAAGAATGTAATAGAAAAGAAAAATGTATTTAAAAAGATAGAAAAGAAGAATGAGAACAGAATGAAAACAAAAGAAAATAAAGGATTAAAAAGAAACTGACAAATTAGAAAAGGTAAAACAGAACGATAGGTTGAAAGAGAGGTGAAAAAGACGAATCAGAAAAGAAAGAATAATGAAATAGATGGAAAAAGGTGACAATTAATCACTTAAAGGAGCCACTTTTCGACCTCTCTCTCTCTCTCTCTCTCTCTTCCTTTATCAGTGGTAAGGCAGTGAGAGGGAGGAGGCGTGGCCTAATGAAGTGTGGATGATGGACTCCGCCGCATTTATCATTGACTTTGACTCCGGTTTATAGAGTCATGAATAATTTATTATGTATGAATAAGGCTTTAGACTGTGTGTGTGTACAATATTTTCTTCCTTGAAGCTTTCCTGGAATTCTGATCATAGGATATATATGTGGGGCAGACACACACACACACACACACACACACACACACACACACACACGCACACAAGATATTACTCAGATGTGATATGTGAGGAATAAAACATACCATGTCATGCTCTTATATGAAATTAATCAACGATGTTTAAGAAATTATTTATAGTTATTAACCACAAGTTGATTAATGTCCTATAAGAGTGCATCCTGATGTGTTTTATTGGTAATTTGCTTATAATTTGATGGTCCAGGGGTTTGAACCTAGGGCCTTCTGTACCGCCTTAACCACTACTCCTGACCCATACTTACATTCAGATCTAAGATCTGCACAACAACACACTTCCTGTTCTCACTTACACTATAGCAGCTACACAGTTGTTTCCTCTCTAGCCACTTATCTCTCTCTTTCTCTCTCTTATAAGCGTTTCATGTTACTGTACAGATGTCTAGTGAATGTGCAGCTTCACCTCCGACTGATATAAAGCACCGACACTGGAGACTCCTTCATTAATTAAAATAATCTGACTCGGGAAGAAATAAAAACTCCTCACTCCTTCTATAACACACGTGTCAGTTTCAGGAATGTCACTAGGATTGGGAATTCAGATTCATCCCTGATTATCATGAATAATATTAATATTAATATCATGGTGTATTAGATGGATTCAGCTAATGAGGAGCAGATGGTGGTTGACTGAACTGTACATCACACACTGAATCAGGTCCTGCAGTGGCGGAGCTATTTCCATTAAATGTGCATTATGACACATTACTGTGCAGGTCCCAGGAGGGACGTTTGGTTGTCAAAATGTTGTGGAAACATTAATTTGGGAACGTTACAGACACCATTTGGTATTAGGTTGTTTTATAAAACTAATGGAGGACGAGAACACCGAATGCTAGCGACCAGCCACATGTCAGAATGATGCCGATGCTAGTAAAGGCACATTCATGGTTTTGTCTGGCTTTGTGATACAACGAATGCTACAAATTAACTCCTCCAAGGCAAATACTCCAGACAACTATTAAATCGAGAATGTAGAGAATGTACTGTACAGTTCCGCTTGGCTTACCACCCGAGATCCGTTCTGTGAGACCGGACATTTTCCAGTGCGGATGGTTGCATAAATATTACAGTATGAATAAATGTTAATACTTTTAATAGTTTAACAGTTTAATAGTTTTAATTAAAAATGTTTTGAGGTTGTGTTTGCAACATCGTGTAAAGGTCCGTCGTTCAATGTTATCCCAAAGACATTCTAAAGTCATTCAAACTTTCAAAACCATCGCAAGTAAATGACTTTACAGCCTAATTACAACTACACAATCAGCCATAACGCTAAAACCATTAACATTTAAAACCACCTGGGATTTGGGTTCCCCTTGTACCACCCATGGTTCCTCAGGGCCTCTGGATGTATGCTGTGGTGTCTGGCACCAGGATGGAGGTATCCTTTTGAGTGCCATTGTTTGTTTGGGTGCTCAATCAGATTGAGATCTGGAAAGTTTGAAGTTGTGGCCTTTGGCTCTTTGGGCTCTATTAGACCATTTTGATTTATACAAATTCACATTCCATACAAGCTTAAATAATTCTTTTGATTGTGTAAAGATGTACAAAATTAGAATTTGAATTCTTTTGATTGTGTGAAGCTGCTTTGCGACAATGACAATTGTTAAAAGCGCTATACAAATACAATTGAATTGAACTGAATTGAACTGAATTTGCCTGCTGGGCCCCGCACGGGGTGGGTTGTGTTACTCTTGGAGTTTTGGTGCCTTTCAATTGTGGCCAACATTAACTTTTTTCAGAAATTTTTGGTGCATTGCCTTCTCTGTGGGATCGGACTGGACGGGCTGGCCTTTGGTCTCTGTTATCTCTGTGGGCGTGGGTGAGCTCTGAATGCGTATGATCCTGTAACCAGTGATCAGTGTTGTTGACTTCACCTGTAAGGAGTCATAATGTTATTGATCAATATTATCTATCTATCTATCTATCTATCTACTGTATCTATCTATCTATCTATCTATCTATCCATCCATCCATCCATCCATCCATCCATCCATCCATCTCTATCTATTAGGCTTCCTGCTGAGCTACTTACATTGATTTGGTTTTTGCTAGATCATAAGCTAAATCACTTAGACAGGAAGGCTATGGGAATTCAAATAACCACATTTTAAAGCTATTGCAAGCAGAAAAGCATCAACAAAACCTTAAACCTCGATGCTGACCTGCTATTAGAGTAAAAGACCACATCAGGTTTTACTTCTTTCAGCAGAGAAATGACTGAAACTGGACAGAACAAAATCACACAGTTTTTCTACAATGACTGTAGATCATACTGTAAATCTCACTAGAGTTTTACAGTTTAAGCACCAAATAAATCAATTTGAAATACAAGAATGCCATTTGCAGTCTGAGAAAGAGGATCGAGCAAGGTCAGAGTGAGACAGAGTGTGATTCAACACAATTTTACATGATCACACAACCAGTCAGACGGTTATTTTATTGTACTTGTTTTTTGTTGCTTTACTTCACGCAGCATGTGAACAGAAATCTGCGTGACCTAACTGTGAACCCGACCTGATAGTGACCGTGCCAATACATTCGCTCACAAAAGCTCTTGTTAAATACAAAAGCTCTCGTTAAGATTACAGCTCAATTACAGCAATTGTAGTAATTAAACAGGAAGTCCAATCAATGTGGGTTAGATGAGTGTGGAGTCAGCAGAGTGAGGAGGATAACAGGGTCTTCTTGTTCTTCTTCAGTGTAAGGATCATGACGTGTACATGCACATACACACGCGTGATGTGGAAAGGTCAGGACACGTCAGTACACACAGGTGAGCAAGTGGGTCGAAATATAATTAACATTTTTTTATCTTTCTGTTTTATGTATCATTCTAACACAATGACATTTTTTGTATCTGTAACCTTTCAGTGTTCCACTTATTAGTATCTGTGTTCAGTGTGGTCCAGACCACAAGAAGAAACCTTCATCTCATACAGGTTTGTTGTTACGTCCAGTGAGATCCGAGCCTACGTTCACAAAACCAGCCTGAATTGATTATTTTAGAATTTTTTTATCCTAATGTCACAAAGATTAAATTTTTCTTTTTTTTCTTTTTAGGCCTGTCTGATCGCTCAAATCTGGTGTTTTTAAGATCGAATCTGAGTCACTTCTATACAGTATGTGGTCATAGATCGGACACATGTGCGATACGTTGTCATGTGACTTGAATGAGAACAGGCAGATTGGGATTCATGCGACCTCTTGCCTCTGTTCATGCGTAGCGAGTTCATAGCGGTTGATTTCATAACAGTGCTGATAAAACAGCTAAAGCACAGGTTTCGTATTTCTTCCCTCCTTTGAACGTCAACAAATACTAACTAGCTGCTCGTCGTCCTTCAGAACAAAACCTCAAGCATATTTTTGCTAAAATCGCATTCGGTAGGTGAAATCAACAAACTCATGCTACATTATAAAACAAATGCGTGCTGTTTCAGAAGATGTTAGAATAAGAATTGTTTTCCTACATAATGACCGTGAACCGTTATGACATGCAAATCGGATTTGAAAAAAAAAAAAATCTGAATTGAGCAACGTGGCTTGTAATGTGAGTGTAGCGTTAGACTCTAATCTCAACCAGCTCTAAAGAAAAAAAAGAAATAGATTATCCAAATCAATAGCACACTTTCTATTGTATCTGTATTTGTATCTGTTTAGAATTGTTCGTTTCTGAATAATGTGCTCGTATTCGGTTAAACTGTATCTCTAGTGCTGTGATATTAAAGTCTCTATTTTTCCAAGGATAAAGGAATAGAACAAAAGCAGAGGAGACAAAACAAAGAGAGATTCAATTAAGGTTCAGCCGGTGAACCTCTCTGTGCACACACGTACCCACACACACACACACACACTGCCATCAACAACAAACTCCATTCATTAATGCAAAATTCAATCAGAGACGTGCTCTCCTGAAAAGACCGAATCAATGCACTTCATTACAGTTAAATAACATATACTGATCCTCTTAAAGACTCTATTATGCTTTCATTTCGGCAGACGGTGCGAGGCATCCCCAAATGAGATGTTACGAGTGCTGAACACAGTTTCATAAACAATTACGCTCGATCCCGGAGGTATGTGGAATAATCTTATGGTTTCTCCACCTCATGACCTCTTATTAAAGCCAATCTAATTGCACTGATAGATTCGCGGGCGGCCGTGCTGCCACGAGCCGCCTGACGCTTTCTCATTATGCGTCAGGAACAATGCAAGGTCAGAGAAACACATGCTGTGGCGATGTTCCAGCGATGCGCATCATTTTAAACAACTCGGATCAGGCTCTTAGAGAGAGTCTCTGAAGTTTAACCAGCATGCGAAGCCGTAAAACTGTTTACTTCTAATGAAATCTCTTCGCTTATCATGGTCAACTGGGTGGGGCTAAACTTCATGGAAGGAAACTTTACCCTTTACTTACAGAAAGATCCTTAACAAATCAAAAACACGACTCGAATTGGAAAGTGCCAATCACAAGAACCTTTCTGATTGGACGCAGGGTGCTTTAGCATGTGATATTCAATAAAAACATAACTTTTTCCATTTGGACTTGAAGGTGCCATATTTGATTATTTCTTGAACACAGATCTCCTCCCAAAGTGTGTGTGTGTGTTAATGCCCCTCAAATAATGCATTGGTTCACACTACCTGCTGTTTAGCCACGCCCCTTCAGCAAACAGGACAGTTGAACAACAATTCCAGAAGAGGAGGAGTTAAATGTTATATACGTCTTATACGTATGAGGTCACAATATAAGTTACACATGGCGGCTCTGTGGTAGGTGTCTCGACTGCCATGGTAAAGATCTGGGTTCAATTCCTAACCAACGCCCAAAACCCAGCCACTGGATACCATACCAATCCCAAGCCCGGATAAAATGGGAGGGGTTTTTATGATTTAGGCATCCGGCGTAAAACCTGTGGCAAATTCGAGCAGCTTGGGTTTTATCCAAACTTCCATCTAGAAGCTTTTTATAATGCCGTTCAGCACCTGGTTATGATTCCTCAGTCATCTTATTACCCGCGTTAAACGTGCCGTTATCACACACAGCTGGTATCCGGGCTGCAATTATGGGAAGCCATTAGGGTCATATAATTAATTTTTGTTAAAAAACTAGTAACGCGTTAAAAATTCTAGATTAATAACATGCATTAACACCGTACTGTTGCAATTGTATTTATTATTAATGTTTTGAACTTCTAGGGCCACCGTACACACCAATCACACATCATTCATCCAAATTCATTGCTTCAATTAGCAAGATAGTCCTGATGTAATAAATGAAAGCAAAATGACACATGAAAGGAAACTAGCAAGTAAGAAGAAAGACAGAGAAATAACCTGAACTAGTGAGTGTATTTTTTTATTTATTTTGAATATAAGGAAATTAATGAACACTATCATTTCAAAGTGAATTTAATAAGTGGAAGTGGAACAAATGATCTGAAACAACCAAGTGAACATCAACTCAGAGCGAATGCGCTATAAATGGGTGGGACTAGTGAGCTAACACGTCTAGCAAACACATCTCAGAAGCAAGATATACTTGTTAAATAAGACAACCCACAGAAGTCAGTCCCCTTCATGAGATGTTTAATCTAGTCTGTTTTCCATGCAAACACGTTTAATATTTTACACTTTATTCCCAGAGAACGCACAGAACACACACGACTCTCACGTACACAGAAACTGATTAAACATTAAAGTCACACTCACATCACTCAAGATGAAATACACTGAAATGGATTAATATTTCATTTCCTTTCATATTTTTCAAGAAAACAAATAAAGGTAACCAGGATGAAAAACCTTGAAGATAAAAAAAGAAAGAAAAAAAATCAGTTTAGAGAAATTTGTAATTATATGCTGTATATATATATATATACAGGGGAAATAATGAAAAGAATCTCTCCTTCTGTGTGTGTGTGTGTGTGTCGATTTTTCATGGTGGGTTTTCTCAGCGTACTCCAGTTTCCTCCAACAGTCCAAAGACATGAGGTGTAGGCGTTTACAATTTTAATGTCGTGTATAATTTTATTAATATAAAAAGAAGAAGAGAGGAGAAAGAAAGGTATGGAGTTGTGTTTCTCTCCAATGCGATTTCAGGATCAAATCTTTCCCATTCCATCAAGGCATTTCGAAAACATTTAAAAATTAAAACTTCAATTATTATTATTATTTTTTTTTTACTTTAAAAACATTTAAAAAGGAAAGGTTAAATAAAGTCTGTGATTGGAGTTTGATCTGAAGAGTTTGAGCTGAAAACCATGTGGAGAAAAACATGCATCCATCCATCTACAACCTACAAGTTCTGTGCAAAAGTATAGAAACCTTACGTTTCTTGATATTTGCCTCCAGAGCCATATTTCTTGTTTTTTAATGTAGTCTTAAGGAATAGATCTCTCATTTTTGCCATGTTTTTGTCTCTTTTTCATTATTCCAGTACCTGTACCTGAGCAGTTTCCGAGAAACATACTTTGTTTGTAAATCCACTGATAGTGACCTACTGTATGAATCATAAAGATGCTTGAAAGTTTTTTTTTAAAGGTCAAAGTTTAGTCTTTAATCTTTGTCACATTTTATCTAAATTACTTAATTTCATTTAATATTAAAATGAATCATGGCTCAAAACCTTTGAACAGGACTGTAAATCACTTAAACTGTTTAGGAGCCTAGAGGTTATCCCAAGGCACTTGGGCTACAAGACGACCTGGATGGGGCACCAAAACATTTCATCACAGTGCACAAGCACATGCAGTCACACACCAAGTCAGACATTATGGACGATTTGGAAACACCAATCAGCCTAAAGTGCATTTCTTTGGACTGTGTATGGAAACTGAAGAACGTGGAGGAAACCCACCAAGCACAAGAGAACACGTGAGCTCCACTCGCACACAAACCTCAACCCTGCAGGTGTGAGTCGACAGAACTAACTGCTAATCCACCATGTTGCAGAGACAAAAAAACTAAATAAAAATCACTTTATTGCATCGTTCCGTTTAGCCGTGATGACAACAGATAATTTTTGGAATGATTTAGACATTTATTTGCTGCAAAGCTAAAATCATCATGATACACTGTGTGTATTTTCTGTAGCGTTACTAGAGTTCAGAGGTCACTGCGTTTTTATCCAGGATAAATATATCACTTCATAGAACATTTAAATATTTAAAGCCACGGATCAGTGTAAAGAAATCCAGATCCTTCAGTCCGGAGTTATCTCGTACTCATCAATTATCTGTGTATAAAAGAGAAATTAACCTTTTCTTTTTTTAATTGAATAATATTTATAATAATTAATAGACACACTGAATGTCTTATGATGGATTTATGAATAAAATCTAATACAAGTAGACAAACCTAATGCCAATCTCAGTAAGCAGGATACATCCACCAGCTACAACATTTGACCTTGCTGTCACCTTGACCCTGTGTGGATCAGTTCCAAAATCTCATCGGTTCATCTCAAGAGCAGCAGATAAATATTACAAGCATTTAATTATTCATTCTTAAGATATCATAGAATAAAACATATTAATCTTTTTAGCAGAAGGATGGATGGACAGATGCAACCTAGTGATGTAAAGATGACTTGGACCGATGTAGTGACCCCTACAGTAGAGTTTGATGTATGTGTGAAATCATGTATGTTTACCCACACACACACATCATGTTACCAACAATTAGACCAACTATGGCTATTACACAGCCTCATCACACTAAAATGTGTTTAGATCAGAACTCTGGAAAATCTCGCCTAAGAATGGTCTGAAGAATTCCTACTGTATCATATGACTACAGGAATGACAAATAAAACTCCTGCAGAACATTATTACTTAAGTATTATAAGGAAAAAAAAGGTTCTGTAGAAAGGGTTCAGTGATGAGTTAGTGGGGAAAAGGTTTGGAACCAGCACTAATACCTCTTTTCCACCAAGGTGGTTCTGGAGCTAGTTTTGGAGCCTTTGCATCAGTTCTTTGTTTTCAGACAGACCGGCCCTCCGACAGGAAAAAAAAAAAAAAAAAACAGTTCTATGGAAGCACCAACACTTTGCTGCACTTTTTTGCCTCTAGCATTGCCGTTAGTGCTAGTATTGCTGCTTGCATTGCTGACTAACGTTGCTGGGAAAGAAGAGATGTACAGAGATGTATACAGTGATGTAATAAGGTGATTCTCTATCCCATGGACAAACAAATTCAGGTTTTGAACCGGCACTAACACCAGACATAAACTAGCACCCGCTTCATTTTGGTGGAAATGGGGCTAAAGAGTGCACTGGCTTGTGCAACCCCCCCAAACTGCTGGTTCCCTGACAGTGAAAGCACCAAATTCTAACAATTCATCCACCAGGGAACCTCACACCTCCTGTCCCAGTCCAAAGCATTAAATAAGAATAAACTTGGTCATGATTTACTACGTCTTCAATGGCTTCGTTTGAAATCATTCAATCAGGTTGAACTTCTTCTGAACTACTGTTAAAAAAAATCATGGATAATAACAAACAGAACGCCAACACTACACCTGAAAAACAATAGAATGGACACGAACAAAGAAATGACCGCAAGCTTTCCTCCGATTAATCTAAACACGTCCATAGGCAGATCTCACGAGACGCAAATGGAGAATTAAATGGAATCTATAATCCATAAAAGGCTGAGAGATGATTTATAAATAATTGAAATGGACATGAAGATCTCTTGTGTAATCCTGTGTGGATATTTTATAGTGGTGTAGAAATAGGAGACCTCTAAAGTACTGAAAAAAGAGACATTCTATAGACAAACTTCAATATGAGAATACTACTGAGCTACAGTACGTCAAAAGTCTATAATGCATCAGTGTCATGGTGTCAAGTTCTAAAGAGTGCCATTGCAGGTCCACAGAGTTCTATAGAACAAAGTAAAAACTCTATGGAAAATGCAGTACAAAATCTATAGAAACTTATCTCGAATCAAAAGTTCCCTAAAATCTTGTTGTTATTCCAAACATGTCTAAAGAAATTCCATTTATTTATTTATTGGGAACTTTGAGTCCAGGGTACAACAGATTGCAGAATTATTCCCTTTCTTTCTTCATTCGACACTTGCCGAATGCAAATCTATTTATTTATTATCTAGAACCAATCTATCATTTCTGTATCCTCTAAGTAATATGATTTGCACCAGTCTTTTATCCTTCATTTTCAGTAAGCTTTTTATCCCGGTCAGGGTCATGGTGGATTTGCTAAACATATTGTTATATATAAAAAAATGCAACATTTATGCATTATAAGCATAATAATAGAATGATATGGTACATTAGTTTCCAAGTATTTCTGACACTCAAGGTCGCTGTATGCATACATGGACAAAAAAAAAAAAAGAAGAATGAAAAAAAGGATGAAAAAAACACTGTTAGGTAGAAGAAATATCTGTGTCCTTGTACACAGCTGCGTTTCAATAGATACAGAGAAGATTATACAGAATTACAGATATATAGTGTGGCCTAAAAAGTTAATCTATTGCTTTTTTAAAGAGAAATTCTTCCATATCGTGTAATACATCATAATACATCAGCTCATTCTGAACCTTCATGCTGATGAGCAACAACATCAACATTCCTTATGATGTTGTTGCTCATCAGCATGAAGGTTCAGAATGAGCTGCTTTTCTGCTCATCGTGAGTGTAAAGAGTGATTATTTGATCTTAATATGAACTGGAACCAGGCTGGCTGTTCTTCTCTGAAAAAAATAAATAAATAAATCCCAGGAAATCATCAGTGCTGCATCAAGAATGATGAAATGATGTTAATGTCAAAGCAGCACAAGCACATTGTATAATCTCTTTATTAACGTGTTGTGTTTTTGTGTGTTCATTACAGATATTACAGCCTTAAATTTTTAAAATGATTGAAATTCATGGACGGCTCAGAATGTCGCTCAGCCTCGGCAGGATGTCAGTCCCGGTTATAACCCTCTCCTCATCTCCATTCTGTCTCTCAGCGGCTGCTCTGAATGCGTCTCGTTCTACCCTGGACACGCTGACCTGTCACAACTCGCCCTCCATCTGTCCATCTGTCTGTTTCATTTTCTCTTATTCTCTCTCTTTTTTTTTTAACATGCAGGTCAAGACTCATCACACCTACGACATTCTCAGCGCACCGGGACGTTATTTTATTTTATTTTATTTTTTTAAATCTCCCATCATTCTCGGCCACTTCATCAAAGCGGAGCAGGGCCTAACATGTCATACGGCTGATCAAAACCAGACGCTTTCATTCAAGTCAGTCAGCGAAAGAAAAAAAGAAGAAGAAAAAAAGAAAGGAAGAAGAAAAAGAACTTCAAAGTATATCCAGAGCTCACATAAGATGGACTGTGATGTTGGCAATTTCAGCTTCACGGATAGAAAAAGAAAGCGAAGGATGGTCTGAAAAGAAAATGGAGGAATTCTGAATGAGAGAGAGAGAGAGAGAGAGAGACCCATCATGGTCCATCATGAAGATAAACAGAGCTTAATGATACTTGCTGTAATTGGTTCAGTCTCTTAATAACATCTTGTTTAATTTGTTTCCCCGGTACCTGAACATCTTTTCTTGGAACAGGTTAATTTGAGGATTCTCGGTAATTAAAGTGTCGTGTCGAAGCTTCTGTTTAACGTTTAGCTAAGAAATAAAATCATTTTCATGTCATTTTAACAATACTGTCTTGTTCTGTGACACACCACACTCCTAGAATTTAATAATGCACATGTGGTTTCGCCACTTTAATAGGAATACCTGTAAACCTGCTCATGCCTGTACCAGCCAATCATTTATTGATAAAGCTATAACATTAGCTATACTAATTATACAGATACAGAGATCGTGGCTCCGGCGTACTGAGAAAACTTTCTACCTTGATGGTGTCCAAGCACTAGTGAAACACTGGTGCATTAATGTAGCAGGAGATTATAGAGAAATGAAGAGAGTTTATTTTAAGTCTGCACAAGCAAAAGTCCCGGTTTGACTTGAACGCTCATCGTACTACATCCCTCTGATTATATCTGGGTGTTTTATCCTTCTGCTGACTTATCTTCTTCTACTTCTTCTTCTTGTTCTTGTTGTTCTTCTTCTCCAGTGTGTTGCTGGGTTTGAAATGTACAGGGATCTTGTATTTGTTGAAATTTGTCCTGAGATTTTATTTTATACTCCAGCAACATATGGCACGACAATGTTGTTCCATTCGTCTGGAAGATCTTTACAGATGTAATATGTTTGTTTGGGTATTTTTTTCTGTCGACCTTTGAGCTTTTGAGCGATTCCTTGATGGGTTTGTGTTTCTTTTCCTTTACTTCCATCCTGGTACTGTAGGCATGTTCTGAGCTCAGTGATGTAGGTTTTCTGATCAGAGCCAGTTTGTGCTCCAGAGGGTGCTGAGAGTCAAAAGGTACATATTGATCTGCATCTGTTCAACTTCTGTCCCCTTTGATGTGTACAGCACATCCTCCACTGTAAACTTGATGTTACTGACCACAGCACTGATGTAATGTGATGTGATGTGATGTGTGAAACCCCTCAGATTGTGACCCAGATAACATCCACACACCTGAACCAGGGTCTTCTGTGAAAGGACCCAACACTCTGGTGACCACAGAAGAGGATACAGGTGAACCCATGGCACAGCTGGTTCTCCTTCTGTAAAGACCTTCATTGTATTTGAAATAAGTGTCAGTCAGGCAGATGCTGAGTATAGCACACATGTGGTCTGCTCTGAGGTTGGTTATGTCAGATAACGTGTTTTTTGTTTGCAGTAGATGGTGTCTTATGGATCTCACTGCCTCCGCTGTGGGAATTCGTGTGAGGAGCGAAGTGATATTTAAGCAATATCACACGAGAGCGATTGCTGTCGTGTTTGATATCAGTGTGGCTGTGATGCCGTCATAGGCATGATGGAGCAGCCTAAGTACTGAAGATATCACAGCTGTGCTGTCCTCCCTTCACATTTACCCTTTATGAAGTTTGACAGCGAGCTAAACTCCATCCACTACATAGTTGAAAGACGCAAGTTTCAAGTCCAGCGTTAATTAAAACTTGAATCGACTCTACAGTAGATCAGAGTAAAACTAAAGAAAAACAAATATAATCTCTAATTAGTAATATGACTGAAACATGTTTAAATAACTCAAATTATGATAAATAGTTTGGGTTAGAAGAATGCTGTTCATTTTGCAGACTTTTCCTATTTAACATTTGCATTGAATGGACTTAAGATAACATTATGGTTATAAATAACAACATCCTATTAACTTCACACATTAATACCAAAATTATACATCACTCAAAGGTAAATAAAAAAGGTAAACTTACAGCTATTACACTTCAAACTCTTTAAAAACAGGATTGATGAGGATTACCCAAAAAAAACATCCAGTCTTCAGGATCTGTATTCAGGGTCGCGGGGACCTGGAGACTATCCCAGGGCACGAGGCAGGGTACAGCCTGGACAGGGCGCCGATCCATCGCTGGGCACACACACATACACTCACTCACACAATACGGGCAAATTGGGAAATCAACCTAACCTGCCTATCTTTGGACTGTGGGAGGAAACCAGAGTACCCGGAGCACCCACCAAACCCACCAAGCACGGGGAGAACATGCAAACTCTATGCACACAGAGTCGGGAATCGAGCCTGGCCGGGAATCGAACCCGGACCCTGGAGGTGCAAGGTGACAGTGCTAACCGCTACACCACCGTGCCGCGCTTTATTTACTGTATATTTATGAATTTAAATTATCAGCAGTTCCTTAAAAAGACCACTAGATGGCTGTTACACAAAAAATTAACCCAAACAATGCCAAACAAAACAGAACAACAGCTGTGCTAATATTTAGTATGACCTCAAGTGTGATATTGCTTTTATACAACAGGACCGAATTTGTTTCTGAAAAACAGATTATGATTTGTTTCTTTATTTAAGCAGTTATTTTGCTCCACTAACACATATCCTTCCGTGCCTGGTGGAACTAACTAACCACAGACGGTATTACATAGCCATAAGGTGAGGAGAGTAAACCACGGAGGTGGTGAACAGTCCTGTAACTAACGTAAGCTTCTCTTTATATTTCAGCTTATTCCACTTTAGAATATCATCTCCATTAACTTCTGGAGTTGAATCCCAAAAAGTGTTAAATGGGAAGCTAGTGCACTATGTAGGGTGTACAATCCCTTGTTCCACACACCAAGTAGTGCCCTTGATCAGGGGATAGAGAAGGATTTGGGATTCGGCCTCGTGTTAGAAGCTACAGTAGTTATCTTTGTACTGCAGCTCACCATAGCCATAAATAAAAAACAAAGCAAAACAAAACAGGGGGGATTCAGAACGACTTAGAAGTGATTACTGCAGAGAAAGCGCGTTGTTTAAGACGACATAACGTTATCAGATGTGTGTTTGTGCTGAAAGTGCTTCTGTGACTGGTTGTGAATGTGGGTTTTGTCAGGCAGCTGCTCTCTCCTCAGTACTGCTGACCGTACAGACCTACTCTCACCCACGCTGAGACACACAGTTAGTGTCATTAGCGATTATTAGAGTACCTTTGATGTCAAGCGTTAAATATGTAGAGTTAAACATGCCCCAGTGATGTTACCATCTATTATCACACTCATGGAATGCCTCCCATCCAATCAGATTATTTGTTCGGAACTAACTGCTGTATAATATAGAATACCATTTCCTTTCAGCTGGGTCCAGTTTAAGTTTTTAAACCTTGTTGATAAAATCCTGTGAGGCGGTGATGTGGAGGCCAGACTGGTGGCTAAATATTTGGCAATGTTGCAAGTTGATGCTGCTGCCAATAGGTCTGAGTTGGCCTCCTGCCTTGTGTAATTTGGGGAGTCCATATATCTACAGGGTGGCCTGGTTAATGTCTTTGGCATCCTCTAGTTGTTGTAAGCAGTCAGTGACCTTTCTTCCTCGAGCTGGTGGCAGTGCCAATCACCTTGGCATGGTAGTCTTTTGTACTTAGAAACATTACATTTAGGCATTTGGCAGACACCCTACGCCTTACCCAGAGCGACTTACTTTTTTTTTTTTTCATCTCATTATACATGTGAGCAGTTGAGGGTTAAGGGACTTGCTCAAGGGACCAACAGGGACAACTTGGTGGTTGTGGGATTTGAACCTGGGACCTTCTGAACCGTAGTCCAATGCCTTAAAACCTGACATCATCATGCAAGATCATGATATTCCAGTCTCATTAGTCACATCACTACTTTCCTTTCATCAATGAGGTTGGAAGGAGCTGTTGTAGCACTAGCAAGCGTGGCTCATTCCTTTATGATGACTAAAAAATAAAAAACAGTCATTCTATATATTTCTGGAGTAGCTGGAAAAAAAATAACTTTTTAAACCCAGCAACTGAGTGTTCCAGGATGAAGGAATGAGCCACCCTTGCTAATGCTAGAACAGTTTCCAACCTCACCGTGAAAGAAAGCAATGTAGCGATGTCGCTAATTAGACTGAGGTGTCATAAATACAAAAGACTACCGTGCCAAAGTGATTGGCTCAGCCACCAGCATTAGGAGAAACGCAGAAGCTTGTCCACCCCATAACACAAAATACTCTGACATAAGCAAAGTGATGTACAGTAGTATATGCAGTCCAGTGCTGTTAAAAATGCATATATTTGTATATTTGAGAGACCAACCAACCCCTTCACAAACACGTGGCAGAACACAGGAGAGATGGATCCTCTGGACAAGATTCAGCAGTCCATCTGCATCTGAAGAACAAGGGTCAGTCTTTTGAATACGGGAATTTCTACATTCCGGACAGAGAAAAATGACGGTTTAAAAGAGGAGTAAAGGAGGCCATCTGCATCAAATTGAAACGACCCTCTCTCAACAGAGGAGGTGACCTAAGACACCAATTATTATGCATTTGCAATGCAGTCCCTTTCATCACTCCAAAGCCGGTTTCGCAGTCGTTCATACCTCGACTCAGGTGACCCAAACGACACACATGAAGGCAGGGTGCGAACAACAACCCACAGTTCACCATCAGGGTGTCAACGACTTAACGATGCACCAAGGTTACACTGTGTACCTGTGACTCCAAGCCACGGTTTGAACGAACTGATGAAAACTTTCAGATGAGGGAAGGAAGTTCTTCAGAAACTTCAGAAGGAAACAAATATATCTGCTAACAAAATAGGAAAATTGAAAGCATTGTTATAGTAATTGATGCATAATAATAATTCTCATATACGGAATGTTTTTTCGCTTGCTAATCAGAAATCTAGAATTCACGTCGATCCTTAGTTTGCACAAAACAAATTTATTTTTAAAGAAATTAATGGAGGAGAAAGAAAAACAGTTGCTTGTAGTGGACTCAGACTTTTGGATCCGACTGGTTTCTCTGAAACAGCAGTTCAGTGGAAATGCACTTCTGTAAACACGAGTGAGCGTCTGTCACACATAACGACCGCTATAATCATTTCTTCATGGTCATTTCACACAATCAAATTACACCGAGGGGAAAGCGCTGAGCCAGGGCGAAAGAAAAGAAGTTAGCAAACGACATCGGTTGAACGAATAAGGAAGAAAGGAGAGCGGAAACAGGAAAATACAAATGTTTGTTCGGTTTTTAATCAAGTAAACAGCTGCCTGATGAATAGGGTCCTGAACTTCTCTCGTCTCCAACAAGTGCCACTTTTTTCTTTCTTCTTTTTTTTCTCTGGAGGGCGAAATTGCTGTAAAATTGAAGGAAGAAAGGCCGGAGTGACCCGCAAACGCAGCTGAGAAATGGGAAACTCGCTGTTCCATTTGTAAAATCCACAGGTGCGGCTCGGGAGGAGATTGGAAACAAAAGTCTTGGTGACGAAAAGGAAAATAAAACAGAGAGGTATGAAAGTCTGACAAAGGTGTGGGTGTGCATTGTGTTTAAAACAATTATGATTAATAATGTATTCATTAGTGCTTGGAGTCTTCAAATAGTGTGTGTGTATATGTGTGTGTGTGTGTGTGGGACAGAGAGAGAGATTGAACTAGGATCTAAAATTCACTAGATATGTGATAAATTGAGAAATAAAAGAATTCCCTGTTGATTATTTTCCTCTACTGGCATGTCCCGCAGTATGTTATTCCGTTTTAAAAGCAGTTACATTTTTATTCTCATGAATGATACACTTTTTTATCCAATTCTACTTACATGTAAATGTTCAGAAACAGAGAAAGAGAGAAAATGGAAATAATAATATAAAAGTATGACTTGGTGTGACTGTATTCAAAAGTGTGTAGGTGTCACAAACAGGGATATGGGTTTATGCACAAAATATTTTGTGTGTGTGTGTGTGTGTGTGTGCGTGTGGGTTAATTACCAGTCTAGATGCTACATCTTACTCCTCCTCCTGCATTAGTATGGAGTGATGGTCGGAGCTTTAATTTATCCTCTGGTGCATTGGACTGGCAGAGCGTCTACATCTAAAGTTCCCACAATCCAAAAAATAACACACACACACACACACACACATACACACACACACACACACACATACACACACACACACACACACACACACACAAACACACACACTCTCCTGAGTGTTGCAGTTCTAATTATTCTTCTTAGCATTAGGAGAGGGGTGCAGGGGGACAGAGATGGCACAACACTGCTGAGGTAACATGGTGACTATTTTATAAGAAGGCGGGGCCAGAAGAATAATGTATTTTTAACACACACACACACACACACACACAGACAATTTTATTTTCCCTCTTTGACCTAACAAAGGTTAAGGGCAGTTGTTCTTTTTGAATTCCTGTAGAATAATATCTCAGTTCTGCACTCATGGATCATATTTCATTTCATTTCATAATCATCTAACTACTAAAGGAAAAGGGGGGAACTTTACGAAATGCTGCGTGAAAACGCTATGGGAACATCTTTTTTCGTGTTGCCGGTTGTGAAGCATGTGTGTATCAAACACGCCAAATTTTGGCGTATATAACCTCGGTCGGGTGACGTCATCTGATGAGAAGCACCTGCAGGTTATAAATAGGAGTGAACCGGAAACATTCCTCAGATTGATTTTGTCTGAACGGACGTCCGGTCACGTAGGCAGTGCGGCATTGCAGCGCAGCATCTCCTTCCCGCCTTTTCAGGGAACAGGGTTACAGCAAAGTAACCCAAGACGTTCCCTTTCAAAGGCTACACTCGATGCTGCGTGAAAA
>JAQMYL010000002.1:2408719-2419427 GCA_030014365.1 Clarias pachynema | reverse complement strand
CTGTTTACTATAACACTGTGACCCCGTGTGTGTGTAAAACATATTTTATTTTGTGTTCGGAAGCGTGTGTGTACAGCACGTTTACTGTTTCTTATAACACACGTGTGTGCGCGCGAGAAAAGCAAAAGAAATTCTCAATACAGAGGTTAAAAATCCATTTTCTTCCTCATCGCGGTGTGTGTGTGTGTGTCTGTGTCTGTGCGTGAGCGTAATTTGACAATGTTTCTGAAGGGGGATTTTGGTTTATGAGCGTTTTGGAATACAAGCCCACTTCCGGAACGAATTATGCTCGTAATCCGAGGTTCCACTGTATTAGCTTGAGGGGAATCTAACTTAGCTTTTCATAGTTATGGCAAGGGTTATGGTATTTAAGTTTAAAAGCTGATAAATATACACTCCCAAGTATATACAATATTTACTAGCTAGGAAGAAGTTAAGCAACTTTTTCACTAGATAACAAGCTAACTTTCTGTTAATGCTAATGTTAGAAAAAAATTCACTGAGACTTGATGTATTGTTACACCACTGTGATAAACACAGGCAAGTTCAATAGCAGTTCGCTAACTACATAAGTGAAGTAACTAATGTTAAGCATATTATTATACTTGCGATGTCGAATAGAACACTTACTAATTGCACATGCATGTCTATTTATGAAGCTTTTTAATGTGTATAAAGATGAAAAGTTACTCCTAATTGTTTTTTATTATTTCAATGCAGATTTCAAAGGCAAAAAGATAAATAATATTTAATTCACAAGGTGTTTATATTGTGAAAGTTTATTAAGGTCCTGCCTCAGAAGGCAGAAAGGCTCATAATATCAGCTAATCTGATCAGATATTTATGTTATTTTCACACCTTTGATTTCACACACAAAAAAGGATTGTGATGTAAATCATGCAATTATCAGGTTTCTGTTTATTCCACTGCGTACAAACGAATTCCTTCATAAATCATTCAGATTGGTGTTTACACAAGAAGTTTAGTGTTAATTTAAATCCATTTTAGATTTTAGACCTCGTTAATGTAATATGTGATTTAAACCACTTAATTTATTTCAATTACACAGAAATTTAGTAAAACAGTCAGTTTACATTAATAACTTGAAAGAAATCCATGAATTAAAATAAAAATAAAACTAGCTAATAAGTAGGGGGGGGGGGGGGGAGGAGTAATAGAACTTTGGTAACTGGACCATTTATCGCATGCCATGTTTAGGGGGCGCTGTTTAACTGTTGAGTCACCACTTTGTCATTATCATCTCTCTCTATGTTTTAGAGTGTAGATAAATGTAAATATGCCATGAGTGCATGACTTCAATAAATTCTAACTTCAGAAAAATTAAGAAATGGTATCCAATATTTGCAAATCACCCACAACAAACATTGACTCTTGTATCATTTATTAAACTATACACACAAAATTAATCTCAAACTAACCACAAATTAACGATGTAAACAATGATGTAATGATCATGATGTAAATTATGTAAACAATTATCGCTTGCATGTTACATGTTTTGCGCTATTTGAATATACCCTATTGCTCTCGGTCAATACAAACGGCAGACTAAATAACGTTAGCGTTTTGCTCGTTAAACATACTGTAGCTGTTCTCCTGCCATCGTGCCTCAGGTTCTTCAGTTATGCAACGTTTTACCAATTCAAAGTTCTTCATTTTCAATTCAAATAGCTGCGATTCTTAGAAATGTGGAGCCGATGGTCATGAGCCAAACCGAGGTTAATGTTCTCTGAGATGTTGAGACTTTTTAAAATTTTATTTCTTTATTCATGTTCTGGTGCTGCTCTGAAGCTGGATAGTAAATTGATGCTGTTGAACTCTACATACGGACATGTTTAGATCAGGTCGCTGAAATGTTAAGTATCAGAAACAAAGGTCAGAAAGAAGTTACTGAGCTTAGGGCGCAATCCGAGCAAACCCACGGGGTGGGCGTGGCTTTGATCATTTGATGCCTTCTATTGTAATGTAGATATCTTCATTTATCATGTTCATATGTAGGTTTTAATTAGAAGCCATTCTGAAAATAACCTTTAAGGGTTTCTCCTAGAGCAGCCTTTCTTAGCCTTGGGTTAGTTAGAGGGGAAGGTAAGCGTTGCAATGTGTGTAATGTGGATACTGGTGCTTGATTTGAGAAATATAGTAGAATGTAATTGCAGTCGGCAGGAGAGACGTCCTGTGGTGTTCTTTGACACAGCAAAGCTGAAGAATTCTCTTACTGAGAAAAACACCACTGTTTAACCGAAAGGTTGTGCAGGTGGTGTGAGGAGTTCTCCATGTTGTTCCACAGTTTAACACAGTCAACTCCAAACACACCAGAGGAGTCCCCACAACCAAACTAGCGTTTCTGAATAAATAGTTTAGTTTCCCGCTGTCGCTGTCTCTAATGCTGCTGCTGCTCCAGCTGATAGCAGCAAAAATATTACACTTCTAACAACAGACAACAAACATTTAAGGACCTGAGTTTCCTCAACAAGTAGAGTCTGCTTTCCAGAAGTAGAAGTCTCGCACACCACCCCACTTCTCTGCTCCCTACACTAGCTTCCTGTAGTTGCCTGAATCAATTTCAAAACACTGACGCTTGCCTATAAAGCTAAAAACTCCCCAGCACACACTTACCCCTCAGCTCTAATCACATCACGAACCTCACCACATTTTGTGTTCTGGGCCCTAGGTGGTGTAATGAACTTCCTCTAGATGTCCGTACAGCTCAGTCTCTGGCAATCTTTAAACGACGACTTAAGACCTGTCTATTCCTTAGATATTTGAGTTAATCACCCCCCACCCAAAAACAAACCTTCCTTAGGTTGTAAGTCCAGTGTAGATATCTAATTAATGATGGAAACTTCAAAGCACTTTTGTAAGTCACTCTGGATAAGAGCGTCTGCCAAATACCTAAACGTAAATGTGAAAACTTTGTCCCTTTTGTCCTTAGACAGTGTCTGCATTACATTTCCAGTCCAGTCTCTTATTGAAGTAAACACAGAGGTATTTGTAGCAGTCCAGCACCCACACCTCATCTCCTAAAATGGAAATGGTGTTAGGACCAGTCCTGGTCCTCCTGATGTCCAAGAGCATGTCCTTTTAGCCCAGGAGGTTGTTCTTACACAGATTTCACTCAGCCTTTACATCTCGGAAAACTCGTCCCAGCATGTGGAACTTTAGTGGAACAGACGGCGTGTTCAGGAGACTGAGATGTCTTCGGATGTCGGCATGAACGATTGATCTATAGAAGTTCTCCTGGGCTGCTATTCTCCACTGCTCTCTATGTGAAAATCTGTTTCAGAAAAGAGCCCCGCCTCCTTGTCTTCCATCTTTTCATCTTCGCAGTCTTTCAGGTCTCGACGCAGGCTTGTTGTCGGAGATGAAAGCGGAGCAGGAAGCCTTTTTACCCAGACAAGACCTGTCTTTGGTTAAGAGAAAGCTACTCAGAAGCGATGACCCCTGTTGGTAAACAAGCGACGGGGGAAGACAGGCCTGTTTGTTACCAGTGAAAGAATAGTGGTGTGGGCAGTTGTTCTTCTCTCAGTGCACTCATGGTAAACTCTGATCTGGAGAAAGAAAAAACACAAAGGAGAGAAGAAACAACGACAAGAGAAAATCACCAGTGGAAACTTTTCTTTATTTTTTTTCCTCAGAGAAAAAAAAACAGAACTTGTTTGTAGGATAAATATGACATTCGTGCTCTAACTGTTTTCTTCACCATCTGTTTTTGTCAGGGAAAAGGACAGTGTCCTTGCTGACAGGTAAACTGCAGGTGTGAAGATCCCAAGGGACGATTCCCTAAACGGCATCCCACACACACACAAACACACATACGAAGCCCCTGGGATCAGAGCTTATCCTCACTGTTCAATCACGCCTCATCTTGCACCGCCACATTGTTTCTTGCCGCTTCCCTGAAGTAATGGGAACGAAGCCCAGGAGACGGAGAGCGTTCGGCCTCGGAGGGCCATCGACTCTTTAAAACACAGACAGTGAGGACAGCCGTGGGAATAATATCCGCTTAAAAGCTGGCAACCACTGACAGAACTCTGCCTCTATCATGCTAATGGCCACCACGCTGATAACAAAGTGCATAAATTTCCACTTATGGAATTCAGGCGCACATCCGAAGCAGGCTCCTCAGGTGGCAGCCATGATGTTTTATTATTTTTTCTCCTCCTTTTTCTTCTTGTTCCTCTTCTCCTGTGCTGTTTTTAGCACAGGTAAAAGTGACCCCATGGCACAAAAAGGACAAAGCAAAGTCTAAGCAAAATTCTAATTCATAAGGACATAGTCAATTCTAAGTAAAAAATATTAGTAAGAATATTTGTTCATATGGACGAATGGCAGCATGGGTAGCTAGTGATTAGCACTGTCACCTCCTACGTCCAAAACTGGGGGTTCAAATCTGTCCTCTGATCTGTGTGTGTGTGTGTGGTTTGCATGTTCTCCGTTTGCGTACATCCTCCACACTTGGAGAAAAGCTCTAACCGCCCCTTGACAGATGGCCATGATTGGCTAGTGTCACTATGATTGACGTCAGAATGCAAGTATACCTCCTATTCCCCCAAGACCACATGGCCTCGCTAGTCTCCCAGCTACGGATGGGTGTTGCATCACCCGGAAATCAAACTCTTGCAATGTCTTATGTCCGACTACTAACATGCTAATTTTCAGTATTAAATCAATGTAGTTATACATGGTTTTATCTTAACTTTAAACTATAAAAAACTTCACTCTCCCTGTAAATCCCATCCCCCCCTTATCACCATTCCAGATCGTCTCCACGCTAGCCGTGTCGTACACAACTGCACTAGAGTTCACAGCCATGGCCTCCGTCCAGCTCCGGAGGTAAACACGTTTGATCTTCTGCATGTTGCGACAGGAAGGAGCTTGCCCTGTCCTTCCTGGTTAGGATTCAGCTTCCTCTCGGCGTGTGCCAGCTGGGCTGCAGCCCTGTAATTCCTGACCTTAAACACTGAACCAGGTAAAACAGGTGGCCTGATTGAGGACCAAGAACTTTCTGTATGACCCTTCTTGATTAAGTGGAACAGGTGGTCATTTGTATCATGTATAGGAAATTTTGTAGATGTGATTCTTGGAAAGCTGTATGTGCAATAAACTTACAGTATGAAAACATGCGCAAACTAATGTGCTATGAATGCATTGTACATGTTTACAGTTTATTATAACGAACGCATTATAACGATGTTTATAACGCATCTATGAATGAAGAGAATGCATTATGGGTCGTGTTTATGCAAGGAATAACACATTTTCACTTGTGTATTCTATGTAATATAAAACATTTCAGGAGACTTTTCTATAATAAACTATGAGCATGTTTTTAACATGTCATAATGCATTTGTAAAGCGTTATACACACCGTTAAAAGAATTTATGCAAATGCATTACACTTTGTAGCTTTCTCTAACATTATGAATTAATGTCTTTGGACTTTGAGAGGAAGCACCGGGAGAACATACAAACAGTGAAACACTGGGATAAGTGCATTAGTGTACTGTAGCAGGGGATTATATATAGAGAGAGTACACTGTGTTCTGTTATTCTGCACAATCAAAAGTCTCGCTTTGTCATCAACATATTGTATTGTAATGTATTTAATGTATTATAAATGCATAATAACATGTTGTAAACGTTCATACCGTAAGTCATTGTACATAAGACGTTGATAGAAAGTTTTGTAATTGTAGGAAAAAATATGTATATCTGTATTTTTAACATCCATATGTGCAGATACACTCTGTGTGTGTATGAATACCCTGAAAAAGGCTTTGAAGGTGATTATACAGTAATTCCTTGCACATATGACCTTCATAGAAAGTGAAGGTTGACATGTTTTCATTTTCGATATTAGTATGATCGGTGTTAACGCTGAAGTTTAGATGTGTAAAGGTGAAAAAGGACAAGATTAAAAGATTTTTAAAATATGTGAGAAAGAGAGCGAGACTGAGCATGTCAGAGACTCACCTGCTACATGACTCATCTCTGTCCAAGCTGGCAGACGGTTCGGCGGCTGGCGCCGGTCCACGTGTCAGCGTATCTTCTCCCTCTCCACCTCGCTTCCACATCCACTCCTCAGGGAGAGAGAGAGATGGAACAAGCATCCAAAATTCAGTCAGTATGTGATTAATTGAGAAATAAAATAATTCTCTGTTGATTGTTTTTCTCTACCAGAATGTCCCCCGGTGTATTATTCCTCCTAAAACAGTTATATTTTTATTGGTCTAAATGATGAATGACATTTCAGTCAATTATAGTTTCCTTTCAATTTGCTGGAACATCCATGAAACAAATCAGTTCCTCTTTGACTTACCTGCAGCCTCTATGTTAATCCCTCTGTCCTGAAAATGTCAAAAAAGTTGTCGCTTTACCCTGGATTGTTACAAAGTACTGAAACTGGAGACTCCACTGACTTGTGGAAGAAGGAGACACATCTGTCTGTGTGAACTCTACACACAATTATTCACCAACACCACTTGCACATTACAGGAACTCTGCTTGAACAGCCCCCCGTACAGTCCTGACCTCACTCCAAGCCATTTGGAAAAGCCATTAAAGGAGTTCCTGGGAGGCCGGCATTTCAGACGTGAAGCAGACAAGGTGGTACAATCATGGCTTAGGCATTGTGAACTTTTTTTTCCTTACAATAAAGAGACAAACATATCAATTATTGGGTTAGAATGAGTTCATTAATACAGTATTAATGCAAATTCTAGAAAATATACTCAACATCTTCTGACCAATCAGAATCCAGAACTGAACAGGGATGACCTTCATGAATCCTGAACACACTTCTCTTGCTATGAGGTTAATCCCAGTACAACAGTGCTCTCTCTCTCTCTCTCTCTCTCTCTTAAACACACACACACACACACACACACACACACACACACACACGCTTATTATCTTTTAAAGTTCAAAGTGCGTTTATTGGTTTGACTGTATTAACAATATTGCCAAAGCACATTAAAATAAAATAACGATCACTATAGACACACCATCATAAAAAAAAAATTATTAGGAGTAAAAATACAATTACAAGGATTTTTAAACAGGTTACTCTAATTCACATTAATTAACAGATTAGAAAGATGTATTATATCTTAATTGATTTGATTTACTATATAGAAATATAAATATTACAATGAATAGTGCTAGGATTAGATTAGATTAGATTAGATTAGATTAGATTGGAATGTTTCAATGTTTCATGTTCCACTAAACCACGGCTCGATTCATTTCAACCAGTTTTTTTATTTATACAGCGCTCATTTATTTCTAAACCCGCTCATTCACATCATTCACAGCAGCTTTACAGAATCACGCTGAGCTTCTGCTCGGTCCTCAGAGACGTTTACAACGATGGCTGTGAATTTACAGAAATATTCCCGTCTAATCTGGGAGAATCGTACAGATCAGACTGAAGTGTGTCTCTGTTTCTACTTCCTCTAGCTCACAGGACGTGAAGTGTGTACAGAGTCGGTGTTCTGGGTGTTTACGGCTGTTGGTGTGTTTTTCTTTTCTCAGATTCTAAACTAAATCTCCTGATCGGTGTCTAGTCAGAGTTAGTCTTTTTTTTTGTCTGATATTCAGCTAATTGGATTTCTGTGTTTATGGTTGTGAACGTCTCTAGTTTTTTTGATATTTAATTACATTTTTTATACGTGTTTTTAAAAGTAAAAGTTTGTTTGTATATGTGCTCTCTCTCTCTCTCTCTCTCTCTCTCTTTCATGTTTTCTCTCTCTCTGTTCCTCACTCACTTGTTCACATGCTCTGTATCTCACACTCTTTATTTCTCTCTACCTCTCTGTCTCTTTGTCTCTAGCTTGTTCTCTTTCTCAGTCTCTCTCTCTCTCTCTCTCTCTCTCTCTGATTTTACACTTCAGTAAGAACACAGCGGTAACAATTACTGTAGCATCTGCGTGTGTGAAGCTCGATATCGTCAGCGCTGTGACACGTGAAGGGCTTTGGGCTACACGGCCCCGTCATTATCACACGTCCTCTGAGGAAACACGTTTAGACCCTGTTCTTTTTTTTTTCTTTTTTTCTTTTTTATGTGTGTGTGTGTGTGTGTGTGTGTGTGTGTGTGTGTGTGTGTGTGTGTGTGTTTTACCCACTCGTACTCTATGAGCCTTTATTGCATTGTGACACAGCAAGGACAACGATACGACCCACTGAAAAGAACAAACGTTAGATTACAAATAATCACAGCTTATAATTTTCAGCATTAATCACTTCCTGTTGCTCCAAATTAAGCACAGTGTTTGTGTATTTATAATACCCAAACACATTATATTATATAATAAGCCCCTAAAAGTTTAAGGACTAATTATTATTATTATTATTATTATTATTATTATAACAATTTAAACAAAGAACTTCTATAAAATGTCTAACATCATCTACAGCAAGACATTTCCTAACTGATGAAAAAGATTATAAAAAGAAACTAATATCTTACAAATTGAGATTTTTCTGTAATATTTTATGGAAAAAATACATCAAAAGATACATTAATGGCAGTTAAATAAAAACAGTCTGATTATAAGATTATTATGATGCATATTTTAAAACAATAAGAACTTTTTGATGTTTTTTATTTTATTTTATGGGACTTTTGGTGTGTGTGTGTGTGTGTGTGTGTGTGTGTGTGTGTGTGTGTGTGTGTGTGTGTTTAGGAAATAAGGAAAATATGTGTCATTTTAAAATAAATCAATAATTTGATTAAGGGTTAAAAAATAGGAATTTTTGGAATTTTATTTAAATAAAATATGAATTTGGAAATGTTTAGTTTTTTATGGTTGTACTAAAATGAGAAATTATGATTAGCATTAAACATGAAGGAATTTTGATGAGTATTGTTGTTGTTTGATGCATTTTTTTTTTTACATGTGATTGAGATTGATATTTAATCAAAGAAACCGAAGAGTTTTGAAAAACAACTCCGCATGATTAGTTATTTCTAAACCCTAAGAAATCTAGGTAAAAAAATAATTTTGAGTGAGCTTGATTTTTTTTTAATCACTTATACAGTAAAGTAAAGTAGCATCATATCTCCAGCACAACACTAACGCCAGTGCTGTAGAACCTTTATCTTAACTTCATTCTTTTCAAAAACTTTCAGTATGGAATAACTTTGTTAGTTCTGTTTTGATGATCACACCGCACTTAGTGACGAGGAGACTAGAAGACTCGAGCTTCCCGGCATTCCGCACTTATCGTTTCATTTACAGCATCACTTTTTTTCTTGTGTTTGTGTTTAATGAGAGTTTAAACTCCACACGTTCGTCATTAATTCCATGCTAGCGGCTGTACTGTAGAATCATAACCTACAGGATTTAATATTTACAGTAGATTAAGCGGGACCGAGAGCGTGACCATGAGATCTCACAGCAGCGCGCTTCCTCCACCAGACTCATCACGGTTTGGAATCAGGGCTTCTCACTGATTGCTCCGCATGCAGATAACATCATGCATATGCAAATAAGGGCTGCTGTTCATTAACAGCATTGGCTCTCCGCTCTGATGATACAAATGGCTTAAAGATGTTTGATACACCACGTAGCAGCAGATTAACCCCAAGCATACGCAAAGTGTCAAAAAAAAAAAACAGTTTTGGATGTTTAAGTGGTAAACTTACTTCTTTTTAGTATTTTAAAACATACACATGTTTTGTCAAAACACAACAGAGAATGATGTCATTACATAGCAAAGCATGAAGCATGAGCCAATGACATCATGACATTTCTGTCACATGATCAGTAACTATGAACTAGACAAAATAGAGAAGAAACTAAGTGGAGAATAAGTTTTATGCCAAGAAAAAGAAAGTTTTATATATATAAACTGTAGAAAGAAATAATCATCAGGGACGACCATGGAGTTAGAAAGTGAGCGGTAGTGTATATACTGTATATAATGTTTTTTTATGTTTTTCATGATATAAATTTTTTTTTTCGTAATTAATAAAAGTTTCATTTGCAACATTTTTTCCTTATTGTTCCAAATTGCTGTTAGCGACTCACCACAAAAAACTATAATCACAGCATGAGTTTGCTGTATTTTTTAAAAAATTATTATTAAAACTCAATCAACAGTATTATTGATAATAATTTGCATACTTAAATAAGCACAAACAAAACTGCAAGGAGATTTATGCACTGTGGAATAATGATCTTTTTTTTTTAAATGTGACAAGTGGAGTTATAGTGTTTTGCAAAATCATACCCATCCTCCCCATGCTTGGGTGGGTTTCCTCCAGGTACTTTGGTTTAGTCCCAAAGTCTAAAGACATGCAGCTTATCCGCATTACTTGTAGTGTACGAGTGCTTATTTCCCCTGCGACAGATTGACACCCCATCCAGGGTGTATCCCAAATTCCCTGGGATAGAAATTTACCATGACCCTGTACAGGATAAAGCACTGTAGTTAGTTAGTGAGTGAGTGAGTGAGTGAGTGAGCAATAGTTTGACATTTATGCTATTTAGTAACATACTTGTGACTCTAAGGAAACAAGCACAAAATATCTTTATCAGTTTGTAATACCTTTTGTTCATATTTTTTCCAGAAAATGTTTTTTAAACTCATTTGCCAGTCAAACCTCTCATATATATATATACTCAGCAAAAAAAGAAACGCCCCTTTTTCAGGACTGTGTATTTCAACAATAATGTTGTAAAAA
>JAQMYL010000002.1:2357615-2373074 GCA_030014365.1 Clarias pachynema | reverse complement strand
ATAATATATATATATATATATATATATATATATATATATATATATTTTTTTTTTTTTTTTTTTAAATCAAATTAAATATAAAATTATAAAGAATTTTGTTGTGAAAATGTGTAAAAATGTTACAGACTTTAAGATAATGTTGGTGTTAGATTGATAAAAAAAATTGTTGTTGTTATTAAAACAACATTGAACAAATGCCACCAACACAATGTTGCAAAAATGACTTGATGACCCGAGCGTTTTTATTTAAATCCCACTTCATCTCCACACTAAAGTTTCTATATTTTCCATATTTGTCCAGCCAGGTTTTCTTATATTTTTTATATTTTATATATTTTGTCTTTTCTTCTATAGATATATTTTTCTTTCCTTAGCTAAAGTTATTTTCTATATATTTTTTTGCATTTTATTTTATATTTATTTCCTATTAATAATCTTCTTTTTTTTTAAGGTCACGGACGGGCGTTTAAACATTTCAGTGCATATCGTACTGTGTATGACTGTGTATGTGACAAATAAAATTAGAATTTGATTTGAATTTGATTTGAGCTGGACTCAAATTCCAATCTCCGAGGTAAGAGCACTGTGTGCTTACAACTGGACAACTGGACACTAGGGGGCGTGCTGTTGATGTTAGCAACGAGCAGCACAATAAATACCAAACAATAGCAATTTACTTTAATATTAAATCAGAAAGCAGCCAAAAAGGAAAAGAAAAAAACACTAAGTGTGAGATCTGTTCAGTGAATGTGGACATGGTGAAGTGTGGACACTGTGCAAACATCACATTACAGCAGAGTCATTTGAGAGCTAAGACGAAAGAAAATGAAACAGAGATGTAACATTACAACAGTAAGAGATGCGTGACATGAGATACACACGCTGTGAGTGGGAAGCTGTTGTATCCGTCCTGATCTCCTATCGCAATTCTAAATCCTGTTAGAAACTTAAGGGACCATGAATGTCATCGGATGTTTTGCGAATTGATGTTACTCGGCATAAACGATCCGAATTAATGTTACAGTTTCGTTGTTTTTAGATTGAACTTGTAATGTTGAGTTTGGGTCGTTCATCTAACGTGTTCTCATCACTTTATCAAAGTCATTCTAACTTTTAAAAACAATGTGAACATCATCTATCACTATATTACAACGCTCATCCAATGTGTTGGTTCCTGCTGGGTAAAAGTGTGGTAAAATCTTTCATTTATTATAACTAATTATAGTAGATTTCCTAAGTAGATATCTTTCTTGAAAATAAGAACCCTTTATTATCCCATAATACCTTAACAAACTCTATAGGTGTGTATGTTATAGCTCATTATAATCGTGACCATTAGTTATTTAATATTCTGTGATCACGGCACTTGATGTTTATTTCTCAGGATTTCTATCAGCTTGACATTAAAATAAAAATAAATAAATACATAAAACCTGAGAAAGTCAGAGTGGTCTTTTTTTGACAACTTACATCAGTTGAAATAAGCCACTCATAAATATGTATGTAGGTTTATGTCAGCAGTCGTGAAGGATTTATGGAGGTGTCATGTAGCGCTATGGACTTTACCCTTAACAATAGTGTTATTACAAAAAAAATCACTTTCATTTATATACAGAAATGTAACCAAAAGCCGGTTTCTTATGAGCAATTCTTGCTTGGTTTGCTCTTATTACATTCAGAAAAAAGGAAGGTGTATATATTTATTTAAAAAAAAAAAAAAAAAAAAGTAAAACCCTTCAATTTTAGCTGCTTGGCATGGCTCGCTGTAACATAGATCAATTTCATTTTCCCAGACAACAAGGTTTTACATGAGAACGCAAAACCGGGCAAAGCCGAACAGCAATTTAATCCAGGCTGCTTCTGAAATGTCAGGAGGAATAAAATCACACACACACACACACACACACGCACACATACATCATCTCCATTCCTCAGTAAGTGGGCAGCAGACCCGCAGGCTGGACCCTCTCCTATCTCTGTTCCACACACTCCCCGAACTCCAGGATTGGTGCAAAACGCAAAAAAAAAAAACCTTAACAGCTCCATTACATGGACTGGTCCATATGTAAGAAAGAGAATGACCTGAAATTGTGGCCTGCCCCTCGTCTCTCTCTCTCTCACACACACACACACACTATACACACTTCTAACTGAAATGGCATTTATCACGCTCAATTCATTCACTCTCTCGCTTCTGTTCTACCCGGACGAGCGAGTGAGCCGACTCTCTTTCCTCTGTCACGGCAGCCATTTCTTTCTGGGTTATCGTTTGATTTCATCAGCATGTGGCTGTTCATCATAAAGACACAGAAAAGCCAGAGTTCAGCTCCGGACTCGACTGTAGAGTGACAGCACCCCCTTTTGGATGAAACTGGAAGTGCATACACACATACCAAAAAAAAAAAAAAAACTCCATGGTAAAACATTGATGAGGGGGAAGGAAACAGGGCGAGCTTTTAGAATCAGTCCGTTTAGTGTCACGTTGTAAATTATACAGGATTGACTTGATGCATGGCTTTGTTTAGGAACCCGAAGGTCAGTGAAGGTCAAATACTCATCTAGAGGATGCTGCACCGCACCACAGCCGAGTCACTGGCAATCTTTAAGTGTCTACTAGAGACCTGTCTGTTACTTACTGTAGATATTTGAGTTAATACACCTCCGCCCCACCCCCCCACCCCCCAAAAAAAAACCTTCCCAACAGTGTTTGACTGATGGCACTTACTTAGTAACCTAGTATCCCAGTTTAAGGATCTATCTAATGACGGAAACTATAAAGCACTGCAAGTAAGTCGCTCTGTATAAGAGTGTCAACCAAATGCTTAAATGTTCCAGTCCATCCATCCAGCCGTCCATCCATCTAGGAACCTCTGCAGTCCAACTAGCGACCGTAGAGGCCAGTGGTGTCCATTGTACAGTATTTATTCCCATTTATTCCCATTTATGCAAGTGTTTTATGCAGGTATGCAACGCATAAAGTCACACAAGAGACACTGAGTTGGTTAGAGATCTATGAGCGTGATGGAGACGACGACAGGTTGAGGTGAGAGAGCTGGAAAAGACTAAAAGACTAAAGCGCTCCCGAGTGCACGACAGAATAAGCGTAAGAGTTGAAGCTTTGGAAGCGCCTCCGCACGTCTCTCTTTAGGTAGATGAAGTCAAACATAAATACAAGTGAGTCAGTATTAACAGGAAGTCAAATGTCAGAAATGACTAAGGGACATGAAAATGCAGCAACGTTCCCATGAATAACGGTTTAAGTAAATGAGAAAATCTGCAAATATATGCAAATCGTTCAGAGTGAAGTAGCTAATATTGTTCTGTATAACGTGATACATCGTTTAAATAGTATAGAACCATTAAGGAAAAATTATAACAACTAACAATTTGTTAACAGGGAACAAAAGTAAGCAGTCTAGTAACTGAAAGTTAGCAAACAGAAAAATCAGTGGGAACACAATGTAGCGGGGGAACGCAAACTAGCGACTAACTTGAACGCGATCTAGCAAAAGAAACAAAATTGCAGATGAACGCAACGCTGTGACGGAAAGTATAAGTGATGTCACAAACCGAGCGGTGTCAATCAAACATGCTAATTAGAATGACTAACTGTCATTAGGCCACACCCAATAACGTATCTCATCAATAACAGATAAGATAAATCATACGTTATGCTGGTGTTTGAGCTTTTATTATTATTTACTTTTTAATTAAAGATCTGTTTTAGGTTTGGTGTCTTGTTTGTTTAACTTATACTGCACTTTATGAGCATAAATGAAGGTTACATCAATATTTGCATACGGAACGGTACTAGTAATCAGACTCTGGTTGCCGTTATTTTAATGCTAGATAATGCAAATGAGCTGCTTTTCGTTTGCACCGGCGAGGATTAAATTAAGTAGAAGTGAGACGGTTGATTTCAACAACATCTGGAAATACAGGCATCTGGTTTTAAATGTGAAATAAATAACAGGATACAAATTGATACCTAATGGAAATCTCTGTTTCTTTTTTTTTAGGTTGCTGTAAATTTTAAGGTGATGTAACCAAAAAGCAAGAGACAATTTAGAAATTAAAAAAATTAAGAAAAAAAAAAAACTACAGTGCTGTTATACAGTATAAATGAGGAAAAATGCATAACTCTTGCATAACCTCTGAACCTCCAGTAGCGATGTCTGAAGTCTGCATACAAATGTGCACAATTTCGGTATTAAATCCTCACTACAATGTTCTAACTCGACCCTGAGACTACAGGCAAACTCAGAACTTGGACGGAAACCAGCCCTCGGTTGAATGTCGCGCATTAACACACATCTGCTCTTGCTGGCCAAGTCCTGACATGGCCTGGTGTTCAGTGTGTGTGTGTGTGTGTCTGCTACAGATGTGAGAATGTGTTCTAGCAGGTGACCTTCAGCTCAGTGTGGTTCCTCAGGACCCTCTGACTCTGGAGCTGCCAAACACGGAGCTTCAGGCCAAACCTGCTGCTCCACCACGCTCGTGTGCTCTTGGTGATAGAGTCATATCAGCTCTTTGGCATGGTTCCTCGCTATCTTTTCCTCGATCTCTCCCTCTTTGTTCTCTATCTATAGCTCACTTTCTTTTCTTTTTTTTAACTTCTCCTCTCCAAGTTTCTTTTTTTAACTTCTTGCTGAGGCACAGTAGGAGAAAAGAAATGTGACAAAAGCACAAAAATATTTGGCTGTGAACATGTGTGTGTGTGAGAGAGAGAGAGAGAGAGAGAGAGAGAGAGAGGAGAATAAAAAGAAGAAGAAGAAGACATAGACGCATAAGACAGGCTTTGATGTTTGGCTCTCTCTGAAGTGAGCTACCTTCAGGTGTCTGGTACCGAAGGGTCCTGAAATGGAGCACAAGCACACTTGTTCAAAGATGCTCACTTGCTCTGTCGCTCTCTTCCCAACTCTCTCTTGCTCTCTCTTTTCTCTTTCAGTGCAAGAAGACGAAGAGAAATTTTACTGCGTCATTTAGGAAGATCAGTACAAGTAATTATAAAGGATGTTGTTTTGTGTGTGTGTGTGTGTGTGTGTGTGTGTGTGTGTGTGTGTGTGTCCATCCAAGCACAATTTATTCACCTTAATTGCTACTATGTGTAGCATGGGGTCTCGTGGGGGTCAGTTTTGAAAAACACAAAGGGCTAATTCACAATGCTGGTCTGAAACAACAAAATATCTAATAAAGCTGCAAAGAGGATTGTCTAAAAAAAAATAATGATCCTCTAGCTATATTAGCACACAGAGCTTTGTCGATGTTGTTCTAATTGACAAATACGGTCTGGTTAGTGACGGAAACTAACGCACAACATAAAAGCGAACTAACAAAGCAAATTTAACCTAGCAGTTGAAAGCTAATTAGGCAGGGTAAGCATTCCAGCAAGGAAAATCAAAGTGGTGTGTGAAAAGTAAATTAGCAAAAGAAAGAAGCCTAGCGAGCAAACCAAATTAAAAAGTGAAAGCAAGCTAGCAAAGTAACAAATCTACCAAGTGAATGCAAACTAATGATGACATGCTAGCAAGGTAGGGCTAACGACTCATTTAAATTAGCAAAGGGAAAGCAAATGGACACATCAAAAATCTGGCAAGTGAAAGTTATCTAGTAAATTAGCAAAAGTAAATCAACCTAGCAAATGAAATCCACCCACAAGCAAAAATAAAACTAATCAGGCCATACTATTATAAAAATGTAAATCAGAAAAGGAAAGACCTAGGGCAGGAATCAATCTAGAAAGTGCAAAAAGCTAACAAAGTAACAGATCTAGCAAGTTAAAGCTAATTTGAGGGGATAAACATACTAGCAAGAGAAAGCTAATGTGTGCATAAAATGTAAATGATCAAAGAAAAGCAACTTAGCAAGTAAATCAAACTAGGAGTTGGAAGCAAGCTACTGTAGCAGTGTAACAAATTTAGTAAGTGAAAGTAAACTAATGAGGGCATATTAGCAAGGTATTGCTAACTAAAGCAAAGCAAACTTGCAAAGTAACAAATCGAACAGGTGGAATTTTACTAGTGTCAAATTTTTGTGTAAAATGTACTAGTGTAGAAACTAGCATATAGTAGCAAGGTAAAGCTAACTAGTGAATACATTCAAATTAGCAAAGTAAAAGCAGCTAAAAAGTGAAAGCAGTCTAGCAAAGTAACAAACCCACAAGCAAAAGCAAACTAAGGAGGACATACTAGCAAAGGAAAGTTATTTAGCGAATAAATGTAAATTAGCAAAATATAATAATAATAAATCAACCTAGTAAGTGAAATCAAACTAGCAAAGTAACAAACCCACAACAAAAAGCAAACTAATATGGACGTATTAGCCAGGGAAAGCTAACTATCAGGTAAAAAAAAAAAAAAAAAAAAACTAGCAGAGTGAAGCACACAGATGAGGAAACTCAATCTAATCACTGAAAGCAAACTAGCAAGTTAAAGCTGAATTACTTAAGGAAAGACGTAAGTGTGGTAATTGTGTTTGCTATTCAGCAAGAAAAGATGGATGCAGTGAGAGAGGACATGAAGTTAGTTGGTGTGAGAGAAGAGGACGCAGAGGATAGGGTTAGATGGAGAGAGATGATTCGCTGTGGCGACCCCTGAAAGGGAACAGCCGAAAGACAAAGAAGAAGAAGAATCTAGCAAGAAAAGAAAGAAGAAAGAAAGCAAATTAGTGTGGAAAAGCTAGCATAAACATAAAAGTAAACGTAATCCAATTAGCAAGAGGACGCAAATCAATTTACTGAGTTAAACTAATAGCCTATAGTTTTAGGAACTAACACTAGCTTAGAAAGTAGCATAACAATGCTAAACAAGACAGACCAACTCTCTTATGTTCAGGTGACAGTCTGAGATACCACACACACACACACACACACACACACTAATAAGTTTTACTTGTTTGTTGTTTTTCCCCCATTTGAACAGGTTTGGACTTGTTACTGTTAATATATGAGCAACACATCAAAGTGAATGGATTATTGAAGAACATAAGATCTCAGTTTATGAATAGGGATCAGATGGAAATTGACAGACAGACCTAGAGCGCGCACACACACACACACACACACACACACACACACACGCTGACTTTAATAAGTACATGCATTAGTCTGTGGATATGTGAGATGGAGACATTAATTGACTTGTCTCATCTTGGGGTGTAAATGGTTTCTGGATGAAAGGGAAGATCGGTGTATGATAAATAGTTATTGTTACCATAGTAACAAACTCACTGCTTGGTGTGACTGGCAGTCCTGACTCGGTAGCTAGATAGCTAGGACAACTGTTTACTGTTTAAGCAAATTTTGTTAAACTGAAACTAAAACACTTTAAGATGCATGATTAAGATCAACTCTGTGGTTGATGATTTTCCTATGAAGGCACGACGCCGAGTGTTTTAGTTCTTCCAGATTTACAGTATTTCTCAGCTTCAATGCAACATATGATATTTTCTGTGATCGTGAACAGTGAAGTCATGCCTTTAACTGGGAAAATGTGCGTGTCTTTCCATCCTGGCTTTATTCCGTATTCTCCGCTCAGTCCAGCTCTTTATTGCCTGTGTGTGTGTGTGTGTGTGTGTGTGTGAGGGGTTAATTGGTGGCTAACACTCCGAGCTCCTCTCTTTCTGCAGTCCATACGAGGACTTAATCAGAGCCGGCAGCTTCGCCACACCGCCACATGCTGACATTTTTCTCTCCCTCTCTCTCGCACACACACTCACACTCACACATGCATGTCGTTGACCTTTGGGTCATCCTACCCTGCTGAAACGGCCGTGTCATGTCACACAGCGCACTTAAACACCTTGAAGAAAATGTGAAAGTGAGGGAGGGAAGAACAAATAAATGCCAAAGATGAAAGAAAAAAGGGAGGAATGTTCTGTTCAGTGTGACGGAAAGGAGAGATGAGTGATGGCGGGATTGATTGGACAGACAGAAGGATGGAGAACAGAAGTTTTGTCTGGATCTCGGTGTTAAAGCTGAGGCACGAGTCCCTGTGAGACACACACACTCTCTATTGTAGTCCATTTGTCTCCATGTTTCACTCTGTCTGTTCACTGCACAATCGATATATCTAACATTTACCACGACCAGAGGCTTCACACACACACACACACACACACACACACACACACACACACACACACACACATCAACTCTGAAGGATATACAAAAGCACCTGACTTCATTATTACCTTTATTTTTATTTGGTATATTTTAACAGTTGATTGTGCAAAAGTTTGCACACCCTAAGATTAGACATTTAGATGGAATGTGTTATTTAGGTACAGAAATTTTCCACTGGTATTACAGACGAATTACTTTTGCCATATTAAATTGTGAACTTTAAGACCTTAATTAAAATGAATTTGCATATTTTTTTAGATTGTTGTCTTGCTACACATCGATTTTAACCAAGTAATAAAATGAATAAATTATTTATTTGTTTATTATTTATTTTTGTAGAAGATTAGTACAATAATTGTTTTGTTTTTTTACTTTCCGTTCCATGCAAATCGATGGAAAGGGGGCACAGATTTTTGCTCTTGACTGTGTTACTGTACATCGAAGGTTTTAACTGACAGATTGATTAAAAAGTCACATTCTTATCATCCTCAGCTCTATGTTTGTGACATTGACAAGATGGCCCCCATCTTCAGTTCCTCTTTCAGGGCAGAGTTAAGGGAAGCGATCTGATTGGCTGTTGACCTCCCTGGAAAAATGCCCTATAGAAATTCCATAGACTTGCAATAGGACTCTAGAGATCTTCTGCTTGTAGATGCATGTTCTATCAAATTGTTCTTTGGATCTCTAGAACTCTTTAAACCTGCAAAAGAACTGTACTCTCTTAGGTCTATAGAACTCTACATGATATATAAGACATGTATGGTTCTCTGAACTTTTAGGTGACGTTCACAGGCCACGTTGCTTTAATTGTTCGGTCAGATTAAATTCTCATGTCCTGACGGTTCACATTCATAATTACGAATGACATATCTGACTCTAATGTGGATGCGTCTGTCCTCTGAAACCGTACGCATGCGCACATTGATAAGTCATTGCTCATGCCATTGTGTGATAAGTCATTTATTTCAAACAACAAACATAAAAGAAATATCCTCGGGGTTTCGCTCTGGAGGACAGCGAGCAGTTAGTTGCCTGTATTTGTTGAGGTCCAGAAGAAGAAAGAAAGCCAAATGCCTCACTTTAGCTGTTTTAGCAGCTGTTACTAGGCGCATGCATTCTGATCTGCACGTTCTCATTCAAGTCACATGTCTGAGTATTGGTCTAGGATCACGTACGAACGTGGCTCAGATACGATCTGAAAAACATCGGGTTTGTGTGTTCAGGCAGCCTTAAAAAATCTGATCTGTGTCACATTAGGGCAAAACATCAGATTTGAGTCACTTCAGGCCAGTGATGTGAACGTAGATTGACGTTGTTAATAGAATGTTTACAGTTAAATGAAATCCCATCAGTTGTTTGGAAGCCTGTGGTCATTTCTTCGGGTTCTTTTACACCCATTCTATCTATTTCATTCTGCCTTTGTTTGGCTAGATTTCTTTTCCTAAAGAACTTGGGTAGTAAAGTTCTATAGGTTTTCCATTCATTTTCCTCCTCGGAGAAATTCTGCAGAAGGAGAAGATTAGGAGCTCGTAGGTGTAACACTGTGCTCTACATTCTTCTCTTCATTCCATATCCACAGCCTGTGCTTGTGGCCTGGACGTGGAGAACCTGACAGGGTCCGCCACTACTCCGTGTGGTGTTGTTGTGTGGAGACACAGTGCCCTCTATAGGCCAAGGAGACGACCAGACAACCAAAATCGAAGAGTTTTCCAAAGCGACCCTCATGATTAGAGCGATGAAAACATTTAATATTTAATACTTGTATTAATGTATTTAGAATTAGAATCTGACTCAAAAACCAAGATCAGAATTAGACTCAGAACTCTAATAATAAATATATTGAGAAATAGAAATCAGAATTTTTGAAAATTTGGATCACAACCATAGTCAAGAACCATATTCAGAATCATACCATAATAAACATGTTGATAAATGGAATCTGAATCTAAATCAATAAGTGAATTAGAACCATAATTAGAAAATAATAAAAGAGAGCCATAATAAATCCCACAATAGAAGCCATAATCAGAATTAGAATCAGAACTATAATTATACGCTTAGTAAGAAACATATTCAGAAGTAGAATCAGTATTAGGATCATAGTAAGAAACAGTACATAAAATAATAATTTGGAATAAAATCATCAATAATGAAATCTTAATGAGAACAATAATTAGAATCAATGCCAAAATCAAGAACCATTAACAGAACCAAAATGAGAATTTTTGATCAGAATTATAGTCAAGTGGCATAATAAGAATTAGAATCAGAAGTTTTCCCATAGTTAGAAACAGAGTAGAACCACAATGATTAAATTTGAATCAGAACCATAATTAAGAAATACTATCAGAATTAGATTCATAATTGTAAGCTGTGGCCTTTGGTTCCTGCTACTGTGTCTGGGTGCCTGGAGTTTGAATGTTCTCCTCATGCTTGGTGGGTTTCCTCCGAGTACTCTGGTTTCCTCCCACAGTCCAAAGACATGAAGATTAGGCTAACTGGCATTTCCAAATTCCGCTTAGTGTGTGAGTGTGTATGTTCGTGCCCTGTGATGGACTGGCACTTCGTCCAAGGTGTACCCTGCCTCATGCCCCGAGTTTCCATCAGAATTAGAAGTGAATTAGAACCTTAATTAAAATTACAATCAGAATTTAAAAAAAAAAAACATTAGAAATCCTAGTAAGAACTAGAATTCTGAAAGCTTAGCTAATCTTTGAGTTTTATATGATATTTACATATTAGCTTATATCTAGATACCAGGCTTACACAGCTAAGATCATTACTGCTAAGCAATGTGTAAAATAAATCAATCAATAAATAAATTTATTGGCCTAAAACCCAACTTTATGTCTTGATCAAGATCTCAAATTTTAAAAACTGAATAAATTCCTCTTAAATGTTAAACACCTAGTTCATCTGGTTAACGTTAGCTCAGACTAGCCTTAAATCACTTTCCCAATGCAAAACAATAGACGCTGTCTGGGGACTTTAAGAACCCTTATTTGTCATGTCCTGATCAAGTTCCACTCTTGTTGACCGTGTCACTCAGCAAAAACAAAAAAAAGAAGAAAAAAAACAGTCTCTTTTTTTACCTCAAACTAAGAATTACAAGCTCCAGATGTTCAGCCTGAAAACCATGACGCTGTTGTAAAATTCAGGTCGAGAAGGTTGAACCCTCAAGGCACCTCAAGAACGAGTGCTGCCGTGTTTTTCATGTCTGGCTCAAGGTATTCGGTTAAACAGGCGGCAATGCGGAATAAAGAAAATAATTGAGAGACATTCTTTTGCTGGACGGGAGAGAAGAGTGATCGCCCCGGGGTTCTTTCCCCTGCACAGTTGCTCAAAAAAAAAAAAACACAAAGTTATGATTGAAGCTTTTGTAGCTCAGAACATTTGAAATATTTATGCCGGTGTTTATGTGGTGAGTAGTAACGCCGGAAGTGCCGTCGCTTTAATATTAAATGCAAATGTTTGTACTGAGTTTGTGCTTTGCTTTATTGTGAAATGTCATAATGAGTTGTTTGTGTTCTCCAGGGAGGTTTTTTTTTTTTTTTTTTTTTTTGTAAATACAGGGAATATTTATTCTTTTTTGGAACGGTAAACACCTCGCAGGTGTGTGTATTTGTGCATGCGTAAACACACACACAGGACTCCAGGCGAGAGATTTGGGCTAATGGGAATAAAGTAATGGAGAGATCAAACAAATGGAGTGCAGGTTTATGTATTACATGACAGGCGTGGAGTATTAAGATGAATAGAAGGAGTGTGATACACACACAAACCCACACACACACACACACATACACACACTGTTGTTCTTGATACGGAAATACACTTGAGTTTGGCAGCTTTTCACTAAAGTGTATTAGAAAAAGTCCAGTGAAACCAGAAAGCTCCAAAGAAAACTATTAAGCCAGCAAGAGGGTGCCAAAACTTTCAAAACACCAGAATCTGTGACCTTACAATTACCAAATTAGCAAATCCACCAGGCAGACAGGTCACTTTGTAGAATGAAACACAATTATATCCCATTTGTTGTGCTGCGCAAAGTATTGGCACCCCTCTGACCTCATGCATCACTCTTTTTTTTATTTATTTGTTGAAGAGATACTACAGGTTCCTACATGTTTTTGCAAAATAATGGTTCTCTGCTCCAAAAAAAATCAATAAAACCATGTTTCTAAAAATGTTTCTGTGTCTCTGAGAAGTTCCTGAAACTGTTGTTAGGTTATAGAAATGGTTGCTGAGTTATTTTAAATCCAAGAATGGTTCTAAGAAAATGGCTAAAGTTCTTGAAAAAAAAAACTAAAAATAATAATGGTTCTAAATAAGATCATACCAATAGGTCCAAAAAATGTTTTTGAGTTCCTAAAAAAAACTCTTTAAAATATTCCAGAATTTTTGGATTGACTGAAAAAGTTGGTAGATTCTTTATTTATTTAAAAAAAAAAAAAAAAAAAAAAAAAGGGCTCTATGTCCGTTACATTGTATTAGTTACTGAAATGGGTCTTGATTACCAAAATGTTCCTAGGTTTTTACAAAGTTTCTGGATTCCTGGAAAAACTCCTGACAGAATTACACTTCTAGGTTTTCTGGGTTTTCTGGAGTCCATTTAAATGGCTTTATGGGTTGCTGAAACAGTAACTTTGTTCCTGAGTTTCATAGTTTTTGAAAAGTTCCTGGGTTTATTAAAAATAGCTTTTCTCACAAAGCGCCAAGAGTACAAACAGAAAACAGCATAGACAATTACTGGGCCACTGAGTGAGTGCCAAAACTTTCACACTGCCAAAAACTCCAAATGTATATTTCCCAGTTTATCAAATCTGCCTGCCAGACAGGTCACTTTGTAGATCTCGACAAACTTTTAACCCATTTGCACAAAAAAGTATTGGCCCACTTCTACCTCATCCATCAATGAAAAACAAAGGGGTATCACACAAGTTTCACGAAGGAGAAAAAAGAATAAAGAAATATTAACACATATACAAATACAGCAGAGACAAATTATTTTCTTTCCATACTGGGTTCCTGAAAAAGGTTCCTGATTTTTTAAAAATGAGTCTGAAAAGGTTTCTTTTTTCAATATTTCATGGGAGAAGGGTTTCTTCAGAACTTGATTTAAATATATACAGTATATTCATTCATTCATTTATTCATTAATCTTCTATACTGCTTATCCTGTGTCCAGGGTAATGGGGTGCCTGGAGCCTATCCCATAAGACTTTGGGCATGAGGCGGAGTACACCCTGGACAGAGTGCCAATCCATCACAGAGAACACACACACACTATAGGCAATTTGGGAATGCCAATCAGTTTAATCTGCATGTCTTGGACTGTGGGAGGAAAGAAACCTACCAAGCACGGGGTGAACATGCAAACTCCATGCACAGAGATGCAGGAATCGAACTTAGAACCTGGAGGTGCAAGGTGACAGTGCTAACCACTACACCACCTAAGTATAATTCTGGATTGAATTGTTTTTTCTATTATTGAGCCCCTAAAAAAATTATGTGACACTAAATAAGATCTTAAGTTGAATATGAAAAATAACATTAGTTCCAGAAAAGATTCCTGGAAAAAAACAATCCTGAAATGCTTCTGTGTTATTATTACACAAAGTTATAAATGTTTCACAGGAGCTTCTGGGCCCGTATGTACTACGTGTCTAAGAATCACTCCTAGGAATCACACTCAAAGTTCATTTAAATTTCATCGCTACTCCTAACCAGTTAGGACACCTCCGGAGCTCTCCTACATTTTGTTGGAGATGGGAGTGATTTCCTATTTTAAGAAAGTTGATAAATTGCTTTTACTCCTACTCCTAAAAGTAGGGCCAGAATTACATCACTTTGAGAATGTTTTGCCACTTAGGGGCAATTTCTTACTCTGAGACGCTTAGCGAATACGGGCAAGGCCCTGAGTCTGTGATAACGTCTGTAGGTTCAGGAATTTCCTGCTTTTTATCCTCCCTGTAAGACTGACAGTGTGTGACTCCGTGTTTCCATGTCATTAAACCTCCAGCTATGAGCACTGAGTGCTGGCGTCATTATTAATCCATAACATCAGGATTATTTAATTAGAGCATAAAATTAGATTTGAGCCGACGTGCGTTCATCCGTAGACGTATGAACTCCGGCGGAAACAAACTTTCTTGAAACAAACCGAGTGATAATGATGTGGCGTTTCATTTACTGAATTTACAACATAACCTGCAAAGTAACTGCTTTATCTTCTGCTTCTCATTTACAACATTATGACAGATTCCTAGAAAGGCCTAAGTACCACATCTGCGGATACACACACACGCACACACACACACACACACACACACACACACACACACACGCACACAGTGGAAAGAGAGGGAAATGAGACCAGGTGAATTATGAAAAGCCATTTTGCCATCTTAGCCTGTACATTTAGAGTAAATGAATAAAGTAGGTAGGACATTAGGACATCAGAGCTGCTTAACGTCCACCCCGAGATAAAGAGCGATATGAAAGAGAGGGAGAGACACACGGAGAGATGAGATGGTATGAAATGTGTTCTCCCCATGCTGGCCTGTGAGTAATGGACGGATGCGCTGGACATGTCACTGCGCCGGTGATGTATAACGCAGGTCGGTCACATTAACGTATTAGCTTTACTTTCTGGCTTCTTCACTTTTCACTCGTCCATCATCGTAACATAATCAGCGTCTGAGTGCAGAGACACAATACAGCATAAAGACAGGACGAACAGAAAGTGAGAGAATGAGGAAAAAGAAGACATGCAAATTTATTTCATGCGCCCAAATCACCTCCCGTATATTAGTGATTTAAGTGTGTGTGTGTGTGTGTGTGTGTGTATTAATGGTTCTCCACATGAGCAGAGACACTTCATTACTGCTCCTGTCCTGAACCTTGTGATAAAGCCTTTTTAATTACATTGCATAAAAAGAATATTAAAGGTTACTGAGGTGTGCCTAATTTTTTTCCCACAATGCCACACCTCTCTAAAGTGCCAGGGAGTTTGAAATGATTGACAGTGCAGTGACGTCTAGGACGGAATTAAACATTTTTCCTCCAGTAAAACATCAGCGTGTCTCTATGATTCGGTGCAGACGTGACTCTACAGTCTGTTGGGGCCCTGGGCAAAAAATCTGCAGACGGCCTCTTCAAACAGCGTTCAGTACCATTATCTCAGAAATCAGCTCTCTGGTTCCCCCTAATGGCCTGGGGCACCAAGCAGCTGCCTGCCTTACCTGTTGACAAGCAGCGGTTCTGTCGGGTGTCATTACATTTATAATATATATATATATATATATATATATATATATATATATATATATTGCGCG
>JAQMYL010000002.1:2311240-2324315 GCA_030014365.1 Clarias pachynema | reverse complement strand
AATATGGAACACTGCAGTCAGGCAGCCTGAGTCAGTCATATAATAATAATAATAATAATAATAATAAAACAATAATTATATGATTAAATGTAATTATGTGTAATGAAAAAATAAAACAAAGAAAATGCAATAATATTACATTATTTACAATTAAAATGGATTGAAATAAAATGAAGCTAATCTAAAAAAATCTATTATTTAATTTATATACTTACACAAAGTATGTAATAATTTAAACATTCCTTTATATAAAGCAATATAAATTATTTAATATTTAATTAATATATTGTATGTTTTACTGCACATATACTTATAATAATAATTATAATAATAATCATAATTATTATGATGATGATGATTACTATTATATGGGTAATGAAAAAAAAACTATATATTTTTTGTTATTTTTGCAAATGCATTAAATAAAATAAATGAAATTTAATAATATTAGATAAATTACAATTGGGAAAAAAAAGAAATGTACTGAAATAAAATAAATTTGATATAAAAAATCAAGCTGAATAAACATTTTAAACTCAGTTATTCATTTATTAAATTACACAGGATATTTACTTATTTGTAAATGTATCTAGTAATTTAAATATTCCTTCATATAAGGCAATATAAATGTATAAACAATATCATTAATATATTTAATATTTTACTGAACATATAGTAATAATAATAATAATAATAGTTAATGAAAAAAATGTTTAAGATAAAATTATTAGAAAATACTAAATAAATAAAATGCATAAAATAAAAAAGAGGGCAAAAGATTGAAATAAAATAAAGCTGATCAAAAAAGTGAAATTAAATAAAAATTCTATGTTTATATATAATTTTTTTAATTATTAAAACTTTTAAGCATTTCATATAATTATACTACTACAAATAATAATAATAATAGCCTAATTAAAATAAACTGTAATGTAAGAATAAAATGTTTTAAATAAAATGTAATTATAAATCAAATCAAATTAAATCAAATAATATTAAATCAATTACTCTCCTTAAATGCATCTTTATATAAATGTAAGGAAATATAAGCCATTTAATAAATATATTTTACAACACATTTGTACTTGTTATTTATTTAGGGGAGTGGTGACTCGGGTACAGCACTAGGTTTGGGGATCTGAGGATCCGGGTTCGAGCCCCACAGTGGGTGGGTTGCCACACCCCATACCACTCAACCACTGCATGGTGTGTGGATCTGATGGTCTGCTGTAGCGCCCCCTTGAGGGGAGTAGCGGAAAGAAAGTATGTACTTATTTCAAAATACATAACTTTTTTTTATTAATACATAATTAACTTTTTTTTTTGCTAATTAACGAGGGTAATATTTGTGTGAAACTCAATTTGTTCTGATCTTTATTACATTTTAATAATATTTATTGGGGTTATGAGTTCCTCAGTGGATATGAAGACAACATGGATGATGTTTATTTATGTTTGAGAAATGAAACTCAAAGACCCGGGTTGAGACGGAAGCTCAAGAGCGGCTCGATTCCAACAACACACAATTCAGCAGGTGTGTATGTGTGTGTGTGTGTGTGTTTTCCAGGTGTGTATTTTGTTTAATCATCAACAAAGCATGTATGCACAAGGAGTTCACTTTTTTATGATCCATTTATTGAACATTTTGAATCAGTTTTAAAGTACAACAATCACAAACTCTATTCCAGGATCAGAACTCTCTGTATAAGTGCTCAGAAATCAGTGCCGAACTACAGACTGAAGAATCACAGAGGAACCGGAGCTGGTCTTCAGAAGGTCAGGACGGCTCGGATGCTGTCAAGGGACACAAGAGGAGAAAAAGCTGATGAGAATCTTTTTAACGCAAATTAAGAGGATGGTTAGTTGGAAAGTAGAAACTCGAACCTCTTTCCGGCATGCATGAGGTCGAAGGCTTCGTTGATTTGATCGAAAGGCAGCGTGTGGGTCACAAACTCATCCACCATCAGCTTCTTGTTCATGTAGTCTTCCACCAGTTTAGGGACACTTTCCACACTCTTCCAACCTGAAAAGATTTTAAAATGTTTGGATAAAATTTTCAATCTATGAGGAAAAAAAACAAAAAAAACACCAATGACACTGACTTCGCCAACGGAACTAATGACCTCAATGACACCAATGAGACAAAGGACACCAGTGTGGATAATGAAATCACCAATGACATCAATGACACTTCTAATGATGTCAGTGGCGCTAATGACATGACAACGATGACACCAATGATGCTAATCATGCCAGTCGCCTATGACGCGAGTGACACTAATGACGCTTCTATTGATGCCAATGACAAACAACAATGATGATAATTACGCCAATGACGTCAGTGTGGCTAACCAAAGACACGTCTAATGGTTCCAATGGTGCTAACAACATGACATCAAGTGATGACACCAAAGTGACAATAATGACACCAATGGCTCTAATGACGCCTGATAACAATGACACCCGTGTCTCCACTTCCACCACCTTCAGGTAATAATATAATCAATCTCTATAATAATTCTAAAAGTTCTCCATTATTTTTTCCAGACTTCATCCCATGTGTGTATATAAAAACTGTCAGTGTCAATTAAAGTCACTCTGTTTTTTACAGTACACAGATACTACAAGGTGCATGTTTGAGCGATGATTTCTATAAACACCGTTAGCGTCTTATATGACGTCCCACCTCCGAATGCGGTGCCCTTCCACGAGCGTCCGGTGATGAGCTGGAACGGACGAGTGCAAATCTCCTGACCCGCTCCGGCCACGCCGATGATCACGCTCGTACCCCAGCCCTTATGACACGCCTCCAGAGCGGCACGCTGTCAAACACACACACACACACACACACACACACACACACACACACACACAGCGACCTTTCATCTTAATTAGTTTAACTTTATTACATTTGTGAACTAGACTAGTGTATCTATAAATCATTTTTATTGATGTAAAGATATAAAAAAAAAATGTTTTATTCTTCTAAAGCACAAATTAACATTTTCCTTTTTTAATAAAATAAAATCCCAAAGTAATCAAAATAATTCATGTTAACAAAAGACAGGAGATGGACATAAAATATATAAATTAAGTACTTGAATAATTAAGTTGTAAAATGTAACAAATATTTACATACATTTCATTATTTTGTTGTTTTTTTTAAAATAGGAATTAATTCTTTCCCATTTAACAAAAAACAAACTAGAAAGCTAACCAAAATCCCAAGTAATCGAAATAATTCATATAAAATAAAAAAAACAGTTATAACTTAATAATTCAGTTTGAAATTAAATAAAGACTTAATACATTTAATAATTTGACTTATTTTTGATTTTATTTTATATTACTTTACCATAATGGCGACGTTGCCGATGCACTCGAAGCTGTAGTCGACTCCTCCGTCCGTCATCTCCACCAGCACGTCCTGGATCGGTTTGCTGTGGTCTTTTGGGTTCACGAACTCGGTGGCGCCGAATTTCTTGGCGATTTCGAACTTCTCGGGGTTGATGTCCACGCCGATGATCCGGGAGGCTCCGGCCGCTTTACAGCCCATGATGGAGGCGAGACCGACCGCTCCTAAACCGAAAACTGCACACACAGACCCGGGCTCGACCTGCACACACACACACACACACACACACACACACACACACACACAATAAACCCGCCTGTGACCTATAACCACAGCATTGTAAGAACGGTTCTGTGTGTGTGTGTGTGTGTGTGTGTGTGTGTGTGTGTGTGTGTGTGTGTGTGTGTGTGTGTGTGTGTGTGTGTGAGATGCGAGATGAGATGAGCAGGACACCTTGGCCGTGTTCAGCGCAGCGCCGTATCCGGTCGAGACCCCGCAGCCGAGCAGACACACTTTATCCAGCGGCGCTTTCTCGTCCACTTTGGCCAGCGAGATGTCGGCCACCACCGTGTACTCGCTGAACGTGCTGGTGCCCATGAAGTGGAAGATGGGTTTCCCTTTACAGGTGAACCTGGTGGTCTTATCGGGCAGCAGACCCTGACCCTGGGTCACCCTGAGGGGGAACGTGTGACAGAGAGTACGTTTTAAAACCGTGCAGGAAGCAAATACATGATGTAGTATGAAGTCTGTATGCAACTACGCAGGGCTTCGTAAAAACTTGCGAACAGTCAATCAAGTATACGCTGACGTCAGGAGCGCAAAACCCTAGTGTAGTCAAAAAAAGTAAGCATGTACAAACACTGTAAGTAGGGAAGTTAATCCTTAATTACTAACAAATGAATTGCTGCCAAGAATTGAACCGATTAAAGATTTACAAGCCTTTATTAAAGCTATTATTGTTTTTTTTTTCGTTTGTTTTGCATAATATTTCTCAGTAGCTCACATCTGAATTAACCTGCACACCACAAGGGGGCGCACTTGCAGTTCAGCCGATGCTCAGTGTTGGACAAGTGGTGTTTTTGTACTAACTTTCTTTTTTTTTTTTTTTGCTTGATTCATTAGTTTCAGATTATTTGTTTGTTGGTTTTTTGTCACTAGGACTAAAAGACTGTAAGCAAGGAACATTATGTATTAATGCAAGCGATGATGGATAAATGTAAATTTGCATGCATTCAAAAAGTTCACACAATTTCACTCAAGAAATAAACATGGATTGTAGTTTGCATGCAAGTGTCCGAGTAAACAAACCTGCAAAATAAATAAGTACATGTGTTTGTATACAAACCTAATTTTCTGGCACAGGTTGGTCTTGGGGTTTTTGCAGAATTTACATTCTCCACACTGTGGGATGTACAGGGGGATCACCGTGTCCCCTAAACAATGACATCAAACACAAGACATCGTGGTTACTATAATGAGTGTATCGGAGCGCTCCACCGCTGAGGCTCATTACAGCTCGTGTTCATGTTTACTGGACACGTCTGTCCTGTCTGCATAACGACCTCCATCTTCTATCTTTCCTTTCAGCGTTTTCTCACGTTTATCCAACCTGAAATGCATCTTTTTAGCTGATGAAAAAAAAAAGTGTTACCTGGTTTGAACTTGGTCACTCCCTCTCCGACGCTCTCTACGGTTCCTGCACCCTCGTGCCCGAGGATGGAGGGGAACAGGCCCTCGGGGTCGCTGCCGCTCAGGGTGTAGGCATCAGTGTGACACACGGCCGTCGCGTGGATCTGAAACACGTACAAACAAGGACATTTTACTTTGCGTAGCTTTCACTACTGCGCTAATTCACGTTTTCTCACTCATACACACTCCTACATGAAGTCTCTGTTCTGATGTTATAAAATGCTGAATATTTTTCTTTTTTAAGTATAACTGCACAACAGCTTTTTTACTAACAATATTGAGTCGTTAGAATTCCTTATGGTTTCCATAGTAACACTTTTTTTTTAACAGGCGGACGCTCCACAAAACTTTGACATACTGGTGTTTTTTTCGACAAAAAGGAAGGAGTCTCCAATGTCAGCACTATGTCAAAGCCTTATGACTTAAAACTTAAGTGATTAAAACACTTCAGGTCATGCTGTTCTGGGAAAATAATCAACTTTAACAATAGTAGTAGCAATAATAGTAGTAGCAATAATAGTAGATCTGCAGTTAATCGTTTACTTATTACAGCATGACACCAAGAGAACTCATTCCTTGCTCATCTTTTAGCGACGAGTTGTACATTTAAGATATACAGAGTACAGTAGTAGTAATACTTATATTATTTTATAATTTTCTAATGTAGTATTTTATTCTGCTTACACTTTTAGTACTTTTTTCTGAACTTTGCAGCACATTTATGAGTAAGCTGAATAAATAAGGCTTTTTTGTTTTTTGTTCAGAGACAATGCATGACTATGATTACATGCAATTATTTTTATAATTACACTCATTATATATACAGCATACACACACAAGTATATATTATACTCATATACAATAAAATAACATCCATTTTTATAATAATTTTGTTGTTCAGTTTCAATGCATGTAAATGTAACCATGATTACTCAGTCTAATCTCTATTAAATGTATGAAACTTAATAAAAACTTTTTTTTTTTTTTTTATGCACTCAAGCTCTGAGTTGGTATGCAGTGCATGTCACTGTACCTTCACTCTCACTTCATGTGCTTTGGGTGGTGCCACCTCCACCTCCTCCACTGATAAAGGCTTCCCAGCTTCCCAGGCCACTGCAGCCTTACACTTAATCACCTGAAATCATTATTCATCATTATAGACAGGATCTTGTTTACATGCATGCATTCATATAATACAGTCATGATGCATTTATCAGAGTTATGCACGACCTGATTTCTTCATGCATGAGTGTTAAAATCCTTCATACAATCTCGAATAAATCATTAGTTCTGCACGCGCGCGTGTGATCAGATCAGCACCAGGAGTCTCTCTCTCTCTCTCTCTCTCTCTCGTGCACTTTGATTTGAACTTGCAGCTGCACGCACGCGCCGTCGAAATGACATTCAACTTTAACATTCCAGTGAAATAATAAGTATAAATACATAAAAACTCGGCATTTTAGACGATGTTTTTAACGGTACATTCGTGTTTTAATCTGACTTACTTTCCCAACAGTCTCCATGTTTGAGCTTCGACCAGAAAAAAAGGCGTGTCTAAAGAAAAGCTGATCTGTTCTCGCAACAGCCAATCAGAAACCAGGCTGAGTCTTCTCTCCACCAATCACAGGAGCGTTTCTTTTCTCTTCGCCGAAGCAGCGCAGTGATTCATGATTGGGTTGCAAACAGGAACCACAAGAGGTGTGAGGAAGCTGTTTTTAGTCAGAAAACAAAAGGAAGTCTGAGTAGATTTTATCTATTTATAAATAAATATATAGTTATAAAATTTTAATAAAATGAATATAAAAATAAAAGTGAATAGCTTTTATTTTAGAAAGTTTAGAATAATGTTTTTGTTTATTTACGAATTTGCATTTAGTTTATTTGGTAACTGCAGTCATTTTATTTTGGATTATTTATCAAATGCAAGCCCCCCCCCCCAAAAAAAAAAAATTTACTTTTATTTTATTTTACAAAAAGTCATTTTACTACAATACGCATGTCCCCAGCACGGTCGAGGGTTCGATTCTCGCCTCAGGTCTGTGTGTGTGGAGCCTGTTCTATCTGTGATTTGTGGGTTTCCTCCAGGTAGCTTAGGCTAATTGATGGTTAATTGTTCCCAAATTGCCCATAGTGTGTGAATGTGTGTGTGTGCCCTGCAATGGATGCCCACCACCTCATGGATGGGCTCCACCCCCCCCACCAACACACACACACACCGGAAAAAGTACAGGGAAAAGCGGGCTAAACATTGAATGAAAAATCACATTCCATCATGTGATAAAAACAGAAAACAAATGTTGGTGAATCAATCAATCAATAAATAAATAAATAAATCAACAGATCTAGTCCATCCATCCATCTATGGACTGTTGCAGCCAATGGTGACCATCTCATTTATTATATTTTACCTCTGGTCAACAGTCATACACGCATTCACACATTATGGTCTATTTGGGAACCCCTATTAGTCTAATATACATGTCTTTGGACTGTCGAAAGAAACCACAGTACCCGGAGGAAACCACCAATCACACAAACCTAAGGTGGGAATCAAACCTGGACCCTGTAGATGCAAGGCAACAGTGCTAATAACCACAAAGCCACCATGCTGCCAACGGATCTAGTACCATCAAAAATATCACATTTCTTTCCCTCAAATAAGTTCATATTAAAATTCAAATTTTGTTCTCAGACATGTCTGATTAAAGAATTTGCCTAATTCCCATTGAAATGTTTAAACACTTTTAAATATTTATTCAAAGTTTTCAAGTTAATGTGTATCGTGCCAGCAGGACTGGTTTACAGAAGACATGCCCATTAGTCACGATATGAGGAGGAAAAACGAAACATTTCCCTATTCTCTGTTGAAGTAAACAGTCCTGAATGAGTCTAAACATTGAAAGGATGCAATGAATCATGGTGTTTGGATGAGAGCACACTGTAAGGAAACTTCTGTTTGGAATTTTTGAACTCCTCAAATAGTTAACTGTTCATGGTGATGCAAGAAAGTTTTATTTAAAAACTTTTCATTCGAAACTTTCTATTGTAGAGTTCTGACGAGAACCTTGAGCTTAAAAAGCCAATACTATTATGACGTATTACTAGGAAGAGAAGAAAAATGGCGATGGTTATGATGTAAGGAATAAAAACCTCAGCACTGTGGTCTTACACTTCCAAGGCTCGGTTCCAATTCCTGCCTTAGGTCTGTGTGTGTGTGTGTGTGTGTGTGTGTGTGTGGTTTGCATGTTCTCCCCGTGCTTATTGGGTTTCTTCACGGTACTACGGGTTTCTCCCACAGTCCAAAGACATACAGATTAGGTTAATTGGAGTTCTCTAATCAGCCTTAGTGTGTGTGTCTTGGGTGTGTGTCCTCATGCCCAAAGTCTCCTGAGATAGGCAGGATAAGCGGTATAAAAGATGGATGAATGAATAAAATTCTCAGTGTTGTGCAGTTAACAGAAAATTATCAATGACTGTGCTGTGCTGGTTCAGAGTCACTGTTACCACTTCAAAGTTGACTCTTTTCCTTTAATTGCATGTTATTGAATGTCGTATTATTTAAGAACTACAGCGTTTTGCCCTTAATTATAATTTCTTAGCTATTCAAAATTTACAAAAGTTGTACTGTTGTCTAATTATAGTTACAATTAAGTTTGTGGAACATCCATCAAGCATATCAACCCCTTTATCTTAGATAAACTTAAAAAAAAAAAAAAAAAAAATTCTTTACATAAACCTTCACCATATCAGTGATTATCTTAGCTGTATGTATAGAATGTCTACCATAGTAGTTTAAGCTGTTACTATTAAAATGATAGTATATTAATTGTCATTAAACATGACTTGTGGCTGAACTCCTCTCAGAGCTGTTGCTGTAGCAAACGAAGCATGTCTTTATTCCAGAAATAATAACACATGGCTACATTCACACGACTTTATTGATCCCTGTGGGAAATTTCTTGCTCTGTATAGTCACTGAAACAGAAGGAACACAAAAACAGCATGTCTTGAAAATGCACACACAGCACATTGAGCCTCTCAGAGCAGCATGTGTTCGGAGAAAGAGAGCTTTTCCCAAAGTCCACAAGGTCGGTTGGTCTCAGAGATCTGTGTGAAAAGGTAATGTGAGAGTTTTACAAACTCAGAACTTTTCTTAATCTTTTTATCGGGGGGTAGGGGGTCCGTTGGGAACGTTGGGGGGGCGGGGGGGGCAACGTTCACTCTGTAGAATCTCTGCTTTCTTGTCTGTAAATGAATGATCTGATTTGTTGAGATCAAAGTTAATTATTTCTCAACACTGAACAATCCATGCAGAAGGAAGTGTTCAGTGCTTTGAGTTCAGCGGTTTCATGGACTTACACTCTGCTGGATATTAGCGATTTGTCTAGAAGATTGAAGGTTTGATTAGAAATACTGATTCTTACGGAGCTTACATTGACTGCCGGTCGAATACGAGATGACCCGAGAGGTTGTGAAACTGATCCTGGGTGTTAATCGTGTTTCTGTAACTACAGGAACACTGACAGATTTACTTGTCATGAGAGCAGGGCTAGGTCGATGTGTCAAAAAATATTGTATTTCTATAATGGATAAGATTTGTACCAGGATCACCCTGCTGAAAAATCCAGCATAGACCAGTATGATTTATATGCTGGTCTATACTGGTTAATACTGGTTAGTGCTGGTAAGATGCTGTTTCAGCTGGTGAACCAGCATACAGTAACTGATGGGAGACCAGCAAATCTACGCTGATGAAACCTTACCACCAGCATTGGTCTTGCTGGCTAGTGCAGGTCTGGTGCTGGTTTAGCTGGTTTTAAAGGCTAGTACTGAAAATAGCGTGTAAATACATGGACCGTGTAGTATCATCTTTAAATGCATTTACATACAAGAGACAGAAATTATCCATTTACTTTAAACATGTAAATACATTATTTTACATTTATTAAAACATTTACTAAAACACAACACAAATCTTTTATATAAATGTATTTTTTTAAGTAATTAATTGAAATCACTTAAAACAGAAAAAACAGCATAGACCAGCATAGCTGGTGACCATCTTGACCAGCAATTATACCAACATATGTGGTGTTTTGGTGATGTTTTGCTGGGGACCAGCATCAATAAGGTGACCAGCACCAGCATCATGGCACTATAATGCTGGTCACCATAGCAGGGCAGCTAACATAGCATTTCATTTTGCTAGATTATTGGTGTAAGAAATAATGCTAATTTCTACTAGCATCCCTACTGGAGTTCAAAATTAACTGCTGGAGTATAATACCCATCATAAAAATGCTAACAAGTGAATTAGTCCAACACAAAACTGTACAAACATTTCGCTTTGGCACAGTCTGGACCACAGATTTGTCTGCACATCTTTGAATTAATGCATACTGTATATACATGATCTTAAAAATTCAGGCATGAAGCATAAACCCTGAATGATTAAAATGATTTCTACTCACAATCCTTAACCGTGTCACAATATTTGCAAATGTAATTAATCATTATTATTTCTAGACATTTCTATTATTTCTAAATACCCTAGCTAATTTTTTTGCGAACACAAAATATCATTTATTTAATGTTTATCATAGAATCAATCCTGTCAGCTGATGTTCGCTAGCTTTAGCATTGAATAATTACACACATATATGTATATATATATATATATATATATATATATATATATCAGGAAGCTTGATAACACTAGATTACTAGAGTAAAGATTATAAAGAATCATTAATGAGTCACAATCCTGTCAAAGATCCTGTCAGGTTAGCTCATGTTAGCTAAATAGAAAGATTCAGCAATGATGAATACAATTTCTAGATAAATTTTTTTATCCTCTCAGAATTCCTGTCAGAACAGCTCATGTTATCTGGATAGCCAACTTTAGTGATGACAAATATATTAATATATAAAATTCTCTTCAGAATTCCTATCAGCTTAGCTAACATAAGTTGGTTAACATCAGGATACAGATTTTGAAATTTTTTAATATGACTTAAATCAACTTAGAAAGTCTGTCAGCTCATATTAAGTTGATGCTTTGAATAACAACTGGTGAATTGATGTAACAAATAAAAAATAAAAAATCCTCATTCATCATGTCATGTTAATAGATTAGCTAGCTGGCATGATGGAGATGCTGTCAGTTAAATGCAAGCTAATTGGTTAGCATCAGGAGTAAAGATTATGAGCACTAATCCTAAATGAATATATAAATATCTCAGAAATCCTGTCAAGTTGTTTTAATAGCTATCTGGCTAATGTGATGAATAAAGATTAGCCAAGTGAAAATCTGTCAACTGGTGTTAGCTAGATGGCTAGCTTTAGCATGGTGGATATAACTTGATCTTTTGATCTAGCTTCCTAAATTATTAACATTAACTCTCTTAAAAATCCTGTGAGAACTTTTCCAAGTATTTTGTTTGCTAGCTTGATTTGTTAAAATCTATCATTCCTTGTCATCTTTATATCATACTGACTGCTAGAAACAAAAGAAAAAAAGTTAGTTCTGAAGAAAAAAAAGACAAAATGGGTACAAACACGATAGGTTTTATTTAGCGCTAGTATGCTAGCGCTGCTATTATACAATTCGTATCCATTCATATCTTAGCATTAACAAAAAGTATGAATGTTTTCATGTTACGTATAAAAGATGTCGTGATGATAATCACTGATTCCTGATTCAACCAGCGCACAGGTGAAACATACCAAAGTTGACAGAGTACGCTTCGCCCTCGGTTAATAACATTTAGGAACAATTGCACCCCTGAAAATATACACATTAAAATGGAAATGATAAAAAAAGAAAAATCGAGGTTCCGTTGACTAGAAGAGGCTTTGGCTGGAAAAGCAAGAAGGTCCGTTTGCGGAGTCCTTGTCTGAACATTCCTTCTGAGGCAAGAGTAAAGTCAGCGCACTCTTCATAATCATCATCTTCCACCTAGAAAAACAGTGATGTTCACATGTAAATTTAGGTAACTCCAAGTGAAACAGCTGTTTAGTCACAGTGAATTGATATGGAATAAAATATGCACTGTTGGTAATGATGACACCAACTAGAGCCATGATAGGATAAGCTTAGCTGATACTAGATAGCACTAATAAGATTGTGGTCATGGTTACAGCTAAGGCACCAAATGATACTTGAAGAAAGCGTTTAACTTTCAGGGTGCCCACACAGAACCACACTACAAAAATGGTTCAAGAACGGTTTGAGGAACACAACGAGTTCAAGGTGTTGACACCGCTTTCAAATTCAGCAGATCTCAATCTGTTCCAGTGTCTATGGGGTGCGCTGGAAAAACAAGTCCAATTTTTTTTCCTTCTACCAACTTAAAGATTAATGGTGTCCAATTTATGGTGGCTCCACATTAGAACTTACAGGACTTAAAATATCCGATACTGACAGCTTGGTGCCAGATGAATCCCCCACCCCCCATTCCTAGTGTGAAAACGCCCTTAATGTTTTGGGTGATCATGTAAACCTCAAAACATTCCTGAACAAATGTTTCCGGTGTGTATATTATTTATTTTTTTATTCAGTAAAAATCACTGACTTGCAATGGATTAAAAATGTTTTAAATTAATTTTCCAGGCTAAGCACAAATATTTTTTTCCTAGTGGTTTACAATTAAATATATCAATTGCATCAAATAAATCACAATGTCTGTAAGGTATCAGAAAAGCACAACATTATCAGGACATTGACAAATGATCACATCGCCCAGCCTCATCCACTGAAACATCACTCACCTCTGAATCCACGGCCTCCTCCTCCTCCTCGTCCTCCTCTGAAGCCTCCTCCTCTACCTCCACCGAATCCACCTCCTCCTCTACCTCCACCAAATCCACCTCCTCTACCTCCTCCGAATCCACCACCGCGACCACCACCTCCTCGGCCACCTCGGAACCCGCCTACACACACACACACGTCACTATCTATTCACAATCCTTAACCGTGTCACAATATTTGTAAATGTAAGCGTTGTGTTTGTGTGTGTGTGTGTGTGTGTG
>JAQMYL010000002.1:2270008-2282052 GCA_030014365.1 Clarias pachynema | reverse complement strand
GCTAAATACAATTTCATGCCCTTTTTTGTACTGTAGTGTCCGTAACTTGTTTTAAAATTCAAATCTTTCAAAGATCTTAATTGTCATTCAGATGAAACTTGGCCAATTTAGATTTCACCTGAAAAGACATGAACCTGAAAAAGTATATTATTCTAAAATGCAAAATTGTTAAAATATTGCAGCATGAATGTGACATGGTTACGGACACTACAGATTTTTTGTGTTTTAAGCTTTAAAGCTTTAATTTAAGCAACAATTTTTACAGGTCATATGCTTCTAGAAGTTTATGCCAATTTTTGTGTCAATACTCATAAAGAAATAAATAATTTTCATTTTTAATTATTATTGTTTAAAGCAAGACAGTATAACGCTGAAAAATTGCCATTTTGGGGCGCATATAAAATCATCTCTCCAAAACGGCTGAAGTTATCAACTTGAAATTTTTAGGGAAGCAAGATTGGTCACTTCCATGTTGCACAAACTTAAGAAGGAGCTTCTTTGGCCACACACAGTAATGCCTCCATTTTACATGACAGCGAGGAGTTTTAGGCACCAGAATAGTTTCACTAGTTAATGAACTTTTTTTGTTGCTTTTTCTTTGACATGAAAACCGTGATAAGGTGTACAGGTTAAAATCAGTACATCTGCAAGTTAATATTGGGATTATACATTTTACATTTAAAGAATTTGTCAGATACAGTACCCTTATCCAGAGCATTTTGGTGGTGCTGGTGATTGAACATGTGACCCTCCACTCAGTAATTAAATGTCTAATCCACTGAACTGCCTCTGTTCCCAATTGGAGCATTTGATGTATATAAGATCCTCCATAGCACTGCGCCATTTATCGCAGGTCTCTGTGTAGTGCAGCACATGGTAGCACTATCCATGCCTTTAAGTACCGCTGGCTTATTTCACCTTATCTCCATCTTTACTACTGATTCCAGATTTGTGTCTGAGTCACAGCAAGCCACAATTTTGAGCTTGTATCAATCTGTAGCAAGAGGTTTGAAAACGGAGAACTAGAGGTCGGAGGTTCAAGCCTGAGTACTGCCAAGCTGTCACTTCGTCAGCTTCGTCCTCCCCATCCCCCCACTGGCCAATGTTCACGTTATTATTTTTCTCTTTACTCGGGTACACCTGCGTATTTTCACCCTCCAGCACCCTACAGCAGGTGGCTGTATGCACCTAGTTGGCTTGCAAACTTCGGTTACACCAAAACCAAGAAGAGATGTCTAATATATGGGGTCATGAGTAGCTCAGGGGTTAAGGCATTGGACTACAATTCGGAAGGTCCCAGGTTAAAATCCCACGACCGCCAGGTTGTCTCCTTGAGCAAGACCCTTAACCCTCAGCCGCTCACATGTATAATGAGATAAAAATGTAAGTGAATAAGGGCATCTGCTAAATGCCTTGAACAAGTCCCTAAACCTTCTTTGCTCAAAGATCAGAGTATTATAGCTGACCCTGACCCTACCACAACTTCCTAACAACCTGGGATATGGGAAAAAGCACTTTTACTGTACTGTAAACTACATGTTACTAACGAAGGCTCATTTTTCTGCATTATACACTACAAATAATCCCAGTACTATGCTTAAAAAATCTAATCTTTAATAATCAATATTCTACACTTGTTGGACCCATGATAATCATTTACCCCTCTCCTGTCCTATATACCATTCCATCACCATACCCTTACCTACTGCCCTGACCACTTCCAGTAAATACCCCAGTCCTGGCTCCACTAATAAATCTGTTCCAGCCTTGTTCCCACTTTACCCCTACCAAATCCAAACTGTCCTTATCAAACTGTCAAATACTTAGTTCATCCCCAGCTCTGCTTTTACCGGTGAGCTCCAAAATAGTAATTACTGACAGAGAGAGGGACCACACACACACAAAAACACACACACAATGCTGTCTGAATGTTCTTTAGTTTATTCACAGATAAAGGAAGGCATTTAAGTCCTATTTCATTTCCTGAGTACAATCGTGTCATGTCCATTTGTCACTACATCAAAAGATCGTGATTCATCTGCATGTTCCAAAGGAATACAGGGAAAAGGGGTGAAGTATTTTACAGACACCTGGCCACCTAGGAAGTATTGCCATATAAGAGACAAGGAATAACTCACAGAGAACAAAGAGAAAGGGAAATTTAACACCGTCTAGGGCAAACCTAACAGTTTCCTGCAAATAACTCAATCTATCCTGCTCCTGCCAATAGTCTGCCTCACTTTTGTTCATACACTGTCTTATAAAACAACCCTCCCGTACCAACAACCTACCCCAGGTCTGGTGTTACCAGAAATCTCCCCTTCCTTGCCCCTACCAGTAGTTCACCCCAGCCTTATTGCTACCCTGTCCTTACTGTACCCCAATCTGTTCCTTTCCCATAGTTCATTCCAAGCTTGTTTCACCCTCTATCAGTACCCACTCATGCTCATACTGTATGATTATCAACTCCACTTTGCTTATATCCTGCTCCTTATATAAACCTACCCTAACCCTGAGTAAACAACACCAACCCCACCACAGCAAATACTCATCCCTAACCCTGTCCTTATCTGGAATCTACACCCACTCAGCCTTGGGTGGACCCTTCAATTAATCAATGGCATTCCTAATAATCTACTCCTTGCCATACCAAAACCTTACCCACTTATGGTTATACCAATAATCTACCAACAATTCTGTCCAGTCGTATCGAGTTATTCAATGCAAAACAAATCTGCTTATGTAACTATGCTACTTGTACCCTGGATAAGATTTGCCCTGCTATCTTTACCCCAATTATACCTTTAATCTTACCGTGAGTTAGTTTTACAGATACCTGTAGTCTGAATTGGGGCAAAAAAAACTATATACATAAAAAAAAAAAAACTTCCATACATCTAAAAACAACTTCAAAACCTCTGTAAACCTTCAAAGAATTCCACAAACCCACACTTTCTGGGCTTTCCTGACTTATTTTCTATCTATTTATTCAAGACGCTCTCTCTCATCATCTTAAAGAAGCCACACCTGGGAGTTCCCAGACATACTTATTCCTCTTTCTGCACAATCTTTTCTGATCAGTTGGTGGACTGAAGATGTCCCCAGGTGTGCTCTTCATCAAATCTCATCAATGCATCTTCAGCAATGCAGATGGGGGAAAAAACTTACAGAACAATATCTCAATGTCACTGGATTGGAACGCTTAAAAACACTGGTCCCTTTGGGAAAGACTGCTTTTATTTAGGATGCTCAGCATATACCATGTCTTCGTTATTAATTCTTTTTTAATTCGACTCAAGTGCACACTTTTATTACCCATGTGGATTAAGGTACTACGTATGTCATCTTTTGTGCTTTTTTGTTGTTGCATTTTTCAGTGAAAGCCTGAATGCTAGTAAAGCTTGTTTCATACGGAAAACCTTGGCCTAACTTGACTTCAAGGTTTGACCCAAATACAGCTTTGCTTTTCACCTTGAGCTCCAGAAATTGCTCTCTTACCTTGCCTTCTAGGTTTTCGAATCAATTCTATGAATACAGTCTCGTGGCAGGTACATCTAGCAGTACATGCATCACTGCATCAACCAGCAGAAATGAACAGTAGCGCGTAGACCTCAGGGTCAATCCGAGACTGAGTGCATTAGATAGGTTCTGCCATCATTCTGCACTGGGGTTTGTGAGATTATCAGGGTTAATGCTGTGTGTTCGAGCAAGAGATTTACAGCTTTCTGGGGAGCCATTTTGCTTTTGACAGTATTTACACAATATTCTCAGGGCCGTGCCAAATAAATCACGCTGTTACAATTACGGCACTGTTTTATGCTAATTAATTTTACCACCTGGCAGACGGAACCAAGGCAACGTGATATTATTAACGCAATTTTTGTCTTTGGTGCTGCTGTTAAACAGACAAATCCATCTCCAATATTTTCCATCTGCATCAATTCCATTTCAAGTAGCGCACTTGTAAAGATGCTGAAGATGTGATGGGAAGTGAATTAAGCATTATATGAGGACATGGATTATTACAAAATCAACCTTATAAAACTCAGGATGAAAAGAAGTCATATTATGACTCTAATTAAAAGCATAGCTTTGAGAAGGTCAGCTGCCTACGGTCACACTGTCACACCACCATGCAGCCTCATCATTGTAGCTAGCCTCAGGCTGGACATACTGTAGGAGAGTGTGAAAGTGGTACAATTATATTTTGCACTCTACTCCTCTCTTTAGGCCAATCTATTTGGAGGCCAAGCTCATTTTAAGTCATATATTGAAGTGCCATTCTACCTATTATAGCAACCTATTATTGATCGTACAGTTGTCACTGTACCCTATTTGTTGCTGTGTGAAATTTGGCAACCACCTCATACTGTAGGTGACCCTAGGCAAGAGCAAAGTGGCTAAGCAGCTACTTAATGCCCCCAAGCGAGGGCTCTGGCATGGGCTCTTTAATAATCAATATACATTACTGTATAAAATATTTTAACCAGTCCTCATTTCTTCATATTTTGCTTCCAAAAAGCCAGAATTTCTTGTATTTTTAATGTAGTCTTGAGGATTAGTTCTACATTTCAGTTCTACAAGGATTTTTTTAGCTCTAATTTTTTGGCAATTTTTTGTTTCTTATTTTCAGTCCAGTCCCTGTGCTTGAGCAGTTTCAGAGGAATATTTTCTGTTTGTTAAACCACACATTGACCTATGAATTATTCGAGCAATAAAAAAACATCTAATTTAAGTCCTGACCCAGATGATCAGGCCGGTGATTATTATACTGCTGATGCTGAATGCTGAGTGGTTGGAACAGACGAGAGGGGAAATGAGGTCGCTGCTGCTGAGGTTGTTACATCAACAACCAGTTCTTAAGTTGTACAGTGGTACCTCGGATATTAATTTAATCCATTCAGGAAGTGGTTCTTTAATTCCAAAAATTTTTATTACTTCCCATAGGTAATAATGTAAATGCAGATAATCCATTCTGGCCATCTAGTTACTATTACTAATATTAACAATTTTCAACACTATAATCATATTTTTTAAAAAAACATGTAAATGAAGTTAAATATGGAATAAATTTTAAACCTTAAACCTCATTTAACCTTAATTTATGATTCCACACAAAAAATCCCTGTAAACTCACTTCGCCTGGCTTTCCACTGACGCAAACAAGTTTTGAGCGGCTCCCAGGCCGACTACATACGCTCGGCTTCGGTTCGACTTCGGTTCGGCTCGGTCCGTTCGCTCGTATGCTGAAAATGCTTCGAATACTGAAAATGCTTTGTATGCCGAGGCAAATGTATGGTGAGGCAGAGTGTTTTCATGCTGAGGGAACATGGTCAGGTAGCACGGTAGTACCTCATGGTGAGGTAGCACTATATCTTTAGGCACTTTGCAGCCTGTCGCAGTAAAACATTTGTTCCCATTTCTTTAATTTAATCTACATCATGTAATATAATTAAATATGAGTAAGAAATGAGCGTGGCTCAAGTCTATAACTCTTTTCTAGCATGACCCTTTTTTCTCTCTCATTGTATTTCTGTCTTTTTTCTCTCCACTCTAAAAGTTCACGCTCTAGCCTCCTGGATGCATAGAGTGAATAATGCATTGGTGTTTAGACAGCACTGTGCTGAAGTTTGACCCCACATACCTCAGAGTCTCTGGGTTTCTTACAGATACTACCTCCCTGTCATGTTCTTTGCTCTACTGTTTTGCTTCATTTTTTCCCCTTCTTTTTGCTCTGTGTGAAAGACACAACGGCTAAGCTCTGCATTCAGAACCAAACACTTAGTGCATTTCACAGAAACAGAATGATTTCTTTCTGTGAAATGCACTAATCAGACAAGCTAACAAGGTCTCAGAGGAATCTGTAATAAACAAGGCTAGACGGCCTTCACCTCAGACACACATTGGTATTGTTTCCATTCTTCTTCCAGCACAGAAATCAGATGCATACAAATGTCATGTCGAACATGGACTAATGCTGTGTAGCGTGCAGGCAGATGAGACAGGTCACAGGTTCAATTCTTTTTTTAATGGGTAAGCTAAGAGTTGTAGTCAGGACAAAGCAGAGGTCAGAACACACCCAAGTGTGTGCAATGAATGACGTATTCATAATCAATCCCAGTATCACTGGTGTGGGTCAAGGGATATGGGGATATCAGTGGAGATGTGACCAAAATCAAAATAGAGGCTCATTGCAAAACAAACTGAAGAACATGGGGAGCTTACAGAAAGTACTGAGAGTTGGCATTCATGATTCGCTTCATCTAAGACTGGTGGAAAAGAGTTTGTAGAAAGAGTTAAAAGGTTAAAGCGAAAAAATATAAAATAAAAAAAAATTGCTAAAAATTCCGCAGCGCAAGAGAGAGAAAAACCGTTGGCTCAGTTGTGATGACGTGACGCTCGGCGTCAAAACAAGAAGCACATGCGTGATATACATGATACTTGGTGCTCGTAAACTAAGACAATGCTCGTTTTACAAGTCAAAATTTATTCAAAATCTTTGCTCGTCTTGCGGAACACCCGTAAACCGCGTTACTCGTAATCCGAGGTTCCACTGTATTGTAAAGTTTCATTAAGTTCTGACAGACAGACGGACAGATGGAATTATTTTCGGAGACTGGTTTCGGGTCCTCCAATGTCTGAAACGTAAAGATATAATTGAAAGAGCGAGTTCTGACCAATGTACAGACAAAACCTTTCTTTTATTTATATAGAAGACTTTAGGGGAGTGGTATAAATTTTCATTCCTTACAACTTTCTTATAGTTCTAAATGACTTTGATGTACAGTCAAGACATTCAGGAATAACTTCTTCCACTTTCAATTGGTTTCAGTTGCTTCATGTATCAAAAATTCCCTTTGACGTTCTACCTGGCTTGAAATTCTGGAGGTGTCTCAGCTTCACCCAGGGAGAGATGGAAGACATAGCGAGACAGAGAAAGATAGAGACAGATAGAGAGAGAGAGAGAGAATATTACATCTGGGATATGTCCTCAACGTGGGAAACCCGCAGAGCTCAGTTGGAAGCGAATACGGATCCTCCCGCTTTCTGCCGGATCATTTGTAATTAGCTGACGCTTCTTAGCCCCTCATCCTTTCTGCGTCTAATGACAAATCTGAGATGAACTGTCTATTACTGTGGCGAAGACAAATTGAATCTGAAAGCCAGTTTAACAGCATGGGATTATGAAAGAATCAATGGGAAAATGCATCAAAACACCATCAATGGCCGCTCGCCACAACGCAGTGCTGAATGGACGTCAAGTGGCGCAGCGGTTAGTCCGTGTCCCCTGGGGTCTTGGCGGTGACGCTAGCAGCTCAAGGAGCATTATCCCAACCCAAAGACTTTAGGAAGATTGATGGGCTGAGAAAGAGGATCAGCTCTTCTCTCCCACCCCTTCATTCACTTAGACAGAATGAGCTGTGTGCTAGCACGGCCCAAGAGGCGTTCAAGCCACACTGGGAGAAACGCTCTCTATTAGTTTGTCGCTCCAATAATGCTGTTCTGAACCAGAGACTACACCGAAACCACTCTGTAATTCCTTAGAAAAATGCCAGCTTTTTACTAAAAGAGACCCAAATGCTGGTTCTGTCTTTCACAGGTATCATTTTTCACTATTCAAAGTTAAACATTTCTCCTCTGGCATTTTAACCTCAGTGGCAAACAACGGAAAAAAACAACAACAGTCGTCAGTGCTCCCCTGAACAGAAAGGAAGGAAGTGGCCACAAAATCAGTCTGAACTCCCAATTCATATCCAGACTCTGAGTCTGACTTATCGATTCATATGAACGCCCTCAAAACACCTTCCCGGATGAGTGGTAGAACATCAATGCCAGCAAGTCTAATGAGGGAACTATTGGATTTTCACTCTTTGTTAGAGCAGCACTTTGAAACATGACCGTATTTTCTCGGTGTGTCCCTCCTGACCAAGCGAGTCTCGCTTCTACATCAGCCAGCCAACGCCGAGTGAACCTCATTTCTGCTCACACTTCGTCAAAGCCCCCCCCCAGGGTCCGGCATTTCTGTGTAAGACTGTAACACACGAGATGAAACAAGCCAGCCGGACCACATGAGACGTCGTGGCGATTTGAAGGGAAGTGCTGCAATCATTAAAGAAAAAAAGTGATATTGTTTAAAAATAGGAAGAAAAAAAAAATGCAGGACCAATTCATAGGTTTGTGATTCCTTTTTATCTACTTCAGTCACAGCATGTAGCGGTATAATCAGATTGCTCTTATGCTTTACGTTTAACTTAAAGAAACCTTCAGTTTTTTTTGTCAGATGTTCAGTACATGATCCAGGTGGAATGTTTCAGCCTCTGGCAAGTTGATTCTTATTTTATCAAGCTGTCTATAAAAAAAAGGGTGCAACCCTTATATCATGTGGTCACAAGAGAAAGTACATCAAAAGGAAAAAGCTTACGTGTTGAAAAAAACAACCTTACAGCTTCTTAAAATTTTACTGAAGCCTCCGAATATCAGTAAGACATCACTGACCACATGAGAGCTGCTCTCAGGGAGGGGAATGTAAGTTCACCCGGAGCTCTTCTGATTTAAAAGTTACATACACGTCCAATAGCTTATTTCGTTCCAATGGACACACACACACACACTTGGGCTTTAAAATTTGAGGTTGAATATGGTCTTTCCATGAGTTCTGCAATTCAGTCCCTCATTCTGCTCATGGAACAACACAATGCAGTGACAATACAGTTTTATTTCTTGTTTTAAGAAAATCAACATTGTTCAAAGCACGATCTCTACAGTATGTTACATGTTAAAAAGGTAAAAACTGTTTTTTTTTATAGCCTAATGTTGGGACATAAAAGAAGGCATTTGTAAATAAAATCATTTGCTTTTGATGTATTAAGTCTAACTATCAACTTACAATTAGTTGGTGATTGATTTATCTGTAGTAAGTGGTTTATTCGGGGCAGGGTGGGTCACTGGTTAAAGTGTTGGACTTCTAACCAGGATGTCCCTGGTTCAAGCTCTGACGCTGCCGGGTTGCCGCAGTTGCACCCCTGTGCAAGGTCCTTCACCTCCAAGTGCTCAGATACAATCGGGTGTTGAGCTGCAATTCGACCCTTTAAATAACTTCCATAGGAACTACGGATATACTGTATATAAATAATCATTGCTTGGTGTGCCATAGGGGATGTAGGTGGAACCAATCAAGTGGTTTATTCTAGTTAAAGGTTGTGGAATCTATCCTGGGAACACTAGGTGCAAGGTGGGAATGCACCCTTAATCAGATACCAGTCCATAAGATTTAGATTAGTGGTTCTCAGGGGTGACGGTGCTAACCACTAAGCTCTGTATCATCATGTGGACTACCATCACTGAGTAATTTACATTCTTTGGCACAAAGTGTAATGCAACAGCAGCTTGCCTACAGGGAGCTGAATATCACCAACATCTTCACCAACATCTGAACAGAGACTCTACATCCTCATACAGCTGAAGGGGTGAGATACTGAGTACATTTACATTTATGACACTTGGCAGACACCCTTATCCAGAGACGTACATTTTTATCTCATTAAGCAGTTGAGGGTTAAGGGCCTGCTCAAGGGTCTGATTGTGGCGATTTAGTGGTGCTGGGGTTTGAACCTGAGACCTTCCAATCGGGAGTCCAATGCCTTAAAGACAAAGCCGTTGATACAGTTCTACTCAACAATCATCCATAAAAATCCTTCATCCTTGTCTGATATGGAAATACTGACTCATACGCCGTGAGGAAAACTGAACAGATTGTGCTCAAGGCCTAAAAAAATAATTGGGCATGATCTCCCATCAGTGCGATTTCTGTAAATCAAACACAGCCAGGAAAGAGCTTAAACTTTCAGCTGACTCCGCCCACCCAGCAGACATCAGTTTTCGGCCATCTGGCAAAAGATACAGACTGGGAATGAATAAAACGAGGTGCTTCAGAAAAGGTTCTTTTCATTCTGCCATTACACAACTGGTGTGTAACAAGATAGTCGTTCTGTACGTCATCATCCTTCACGTCATCATCCATCACCCTTTGATCCCTGATTCCTTTTTGGACACCTAAATACCATACGCGTACAGCATGTGCTTGTTGAGCATCACATTTCACATTTATTCCCTCTTTTTCTGTTATAATGCAGTGGGTTTCCGCTGGTACTCCAGTCTTATCTTCTGGGAAGGAGACTCCAGTTCCAATTCATCCGAAAGGTGTCGAGGTCAGAGCTCTGTGCAGAAGTTTTTCCACTCCCAGCTTAACACACCATGTTTCCATGGAGCTGGCTTTGTGGAGCTCCTGATGGATAAGGATTTGGTTCTCTTAGTTTCAGCGAAGATTCAACAGTTTGGGGGAGAACCATATATGGGTCCAATGATCAGGTGTCCACATTCTTGGTCATACAGTGGATTAACAGATTATTCTGATTTAGGTGTTCACTCTTAAACGAGACACCATTTACGTTAGGTCTGTATTATAATATGTAGAAGATACATGATCACATGTCATCACCTTCGGTCCTACAGCAACAACATGAGTTCAGTTATATAAAAAGCTGATTCCGGTTTTGCATATTTATTAAATCTTTCCTATCTACTGAAACAGTTACATAATCTGAAATGAAATTATTCCATTTACTCTCTCATTTAATGTCACTTTCTCATTTTAAAATTTCCTTTCATGTTAAGTACCCTTTGTGTTACCTCAAACTACCCCAGGGATTACACGTCCCCACTTTTGAAACACTGATTTCGTTCACATCCTGAAGGTTTTAGTTTGAGTGTCGAAAGTGACAATTAGACAAAATGGTGGAAATGATTTACACTTCAGTGAATTATTTTTGATAAAAGGACTAGCACTCTTGCTGAACTGTTATAAAACTCAGAAGCTGTTATTACTTTAATAGAGTTCCTCTAAAGTTTTCAGTTACAGATTTAATAATAATAATAATAATAATAATAATATGGTTGCGCTGTGGCTTAGTGGTTAGCACTGTCGCCTCGCACCTCCAGGGTCCAGATTCGATTCCCGACTGTGTGAATGGAGTTTGCATGTTCTCTCCCCGTGCTCGGTGGGTTTCCTCTGGGTACTCCGGTTTCCTCCTACAGTCCAAAGACTTGCAAATTAGACTAATTGGTGTTCCCAAATTACCTGTAGTGTGTGAAAAGGTGACACTTTTACATAAGGTTCAGTGAAATTTGAGTATTAAAGTATTAACTATTAATAGCCAAGTACAGTATTGCATGTTTAGTACTTATACTGTCAAATCACTAATGTTAATAAAACTTAGTAAGTATATACATAAAATGTCCTGCCTTGCAGAAAGGGAAAAAAACGTGGGTTTTATTAGTTTATGAATTGTTAATTAAATTAGACTTTAATATTTAAAAAATGTTAGATTAATCATATTTTTTATTTTATAGTGTAATTATTCATAAGTGAATAATTGAAGAATTAGTGGAAGATTTAGCACATGCCACCTTTTAGAGGTGCTTGTAAACCATGGTTATTATTATTATTATTATTATTATTATAGTATTAGTGGAATTAATATAGTGAATGTACCTGGTACTTTACAGGTAATTGGGATTTGTTTAAATACATATATCTAATTACAATCAATCAACAAATCAAACAATAATAAAAATATAAATCTTTATAAATGTCTTAAAATTCTCACTCACTCACTCATCGTCTATACCGCTTCATTCTGTATACAGGGTCATGGGGGGTACAGCCTGGACAGGGTGTCAAACCATTGTAGGGAACACTCAGACTACGGGCAATTTGGGAATGGAAATTCGCCTAATCTGCATGTCTTTGGACTGTGGGAGGAAACCGGAGTACCTGAAGGAAACCCACCAAGGTCAGGGAGAACATGCAAACTCCATGGACACAGAGATGGGAATCGAGCCTGGACCCTGGAGGTGCAAGGCAACATTGCTAACCACTACACCACCGTTGAAATTCTGACAGAATTTAAAAAATCGGTCTAACCTAGAAACAAATTAATGCCACTGGTAACACTAACCATAATAATAATAATAATAATAATAAT
>JAQMYL010000002.1:2219818-2229818 GCA_030014365.1 Clarias pachynema | reverse complement strand
TCATGGACATCACATGGAGGATCATATGGCTGTGTGGTTCTGGGAACAAGGAAATATGGAGTGCTGAAAGCATATTCCCCTCCGAAGAGTTCTGGAAAATAGGGACAGCCTCATAGAAATTCGTCAGAAGTAAACATTACCTCCCAGAAATATAATGCCACTGGTACACACGACCTTGATCATAGCACCCTTGGAATATAAAACCCTGGGAATGTAATGTCTTGGCAATAGACAGCCTTAAGAAGAAAATATGTGGTTCAGGGGTGAAGGGACACTGAAATCATACAGTTCAAGGATCATAAGGCCATGAAGATCTTCAAAATTGGGACTGTTTCCTTGGGACCCTGGTATTTTTTGGACATGGAAACAAAGAGCTCTGGCAAATATAAAGGTCTGGAAATACAATATTTAGGGGACATCGGAGCCACAGGGGAGCCGTGGCACCCCAGTACACCCCAGAAGGTGACGAGGAGGAGGTGATGTTTTGCTTTTCTTTCTTCCATTATTTAAAAAAAAAAAAAAAACAGCCTAATGAGAAAATATTAAACAGAATCAGGAGAAAAATGAAATATTTAGCACCAAACCGTAGGACAAACAATCTGACGTTCTAAATTATGCTAATATTATGAGACCAGACTGAACAGTTAACACTCCACTTTCACAGCATCATAAAAAAACCAAAATCATGTAGACAGTCAACAATTTCGTAGATCAGTCCGGATTGTTATAGCGTGTTTTGTTCCCAGTTATTTGACGCACTTGGAGCTTTTATTCCTGTGCATCCAATAACACATCAATGTCTGCTTTGTGGTACACGCTTACCCTCCTCTCTGATGCATTTATTCTCTTGATCTTGCTTCACTTCAGGCTTCAGTCGAGACGAGAGAGAGAGGGAGAAAAAAAGAAATGAGTAAATAAAAATAAAAACGCAGACACACAGGCAGCGGACGCAGACATTAAAATCAATTTGCATTGGGAATCAAATCAGAGGAGCTGGTGGTCCGCATGAACGCAGGAGCGGAAAAGCCACATCACTTATCCGACAAATCAAATTTTAATGGCACGTACTCTATTCCACCCCCTTACTGCTCTTTGGATAGCCTCTCTCTCACACACACACACACATACACACACACACACACAAGCGCACACACATATCAGAAAGCCTGAAGCGATGCGTTAGCTGGAAAAACATTAGGCGGCCATTAGGGAGCTCCGCTTTGTCAGGGCCATCACTCATGTCTCTCTTCCTCCATCCCCTAAATGTGTGTATGCATTATTATACAAAGAAAGCACAGACGTGTGAAAGACAGCAACATAAAAGATTATTAAATATGTCTCCTCTTGAGCAATAAAGAGTGACCAGTGCTTAATGATTATGTGATTGAATATTAATGAAGATAAATAAGCATTTACATTAAATCCGTAGAACCCTCTAGTGCTGGCCTGCTCCATGTTTCGCTCATGAAACCTAAAACAGTGTTGAAGCAGTGAGTCATCCTTATGCACCAAAGAACAAATTAGTAATACACATCGTCTATGCGAGCACTTTGGACTCTAACAAACTAATGATGAACCATCATATGCCGTCTATGAACTTACACAGCAATGCATCTACGAGGTTCCTCTGAAATTTCATGGTTTCTCAAGACTTGTTATGTCTCACCGTACCAGGGCCCTGAAGCTCTGTGTTTTATATACCAGTCAGTACTGAAGCTCTAACCATGGCGTGCACTTCCGTAATAAACCTCAACATACACAGTGTGCTATATTTTAGAGCATACTATTTAGTAGTTTAGTGTGCAAATTGGATTTAGTCACAGATTTAATATCTACGTATTAGAGTGCACAATATAGTAGTTTAGTGTGCAGGATGGTATTTAGGTGTGGATTTAGCATCTTTTAGAGCATGCTAGTTAGTAGTGTAGTGTGCAGGTGGGATTTAGCTGTGGATTTAGTATCTATTAGAGCATGCTAGTTAGTAGTTTAGTGTTTGCCTGGATGTAGCTATTTTAGTGACCTTGCTCCACCCCGTTATAAGAGGTTTTAATGGTTCCAGTTCAAACCTGTCCACAGCAACACTAAACAAGGCATACAACATGTTTTTGGACTCCATGATCCATTATGAAGAGGCACCTGCAAATCACTACTTCACATTAAAAAAAAAAAAAAGAAAGAAATCCGGTACAATCTGCTGCATTTAAAATTCTCATTTTCGTCTTCTTCTTCTTATTATTATTATTATGCTGCCAGCAACCGGTTTTCCAGACACTTTTGTTCAGGATTTAACACAACCATCTCTCTCTCTCTCTTTTGTGATGTTTTATCCAACAACTGAACATTCTTGTTGAATAGAATACTGTATCACAAAGCATGCTATCAAACTGCTAGCGCTAGTAAAGCACCTAATAATACACACTTATACCAATAATGGAGTCGCACAGCCAACTGTCCTGTGTTAGGCTAAAATATATCGAGAACACACTTACACAATGACTGTATGTCATTGAAAGAGGTCACCTGTCAATGTGAGATTAGCTATTATTTAGAGAGGACGGGAAGCAAAGCCATTTATTCCCTAAGTAGTAGGTTCACAGAGCTGCCTTTCCACACCATTCCTTATAGACGTGAGAATAACTTCATGGAACACTTCATTTTCTGATAGATGGGGATCGTCTTATGTGATGTCACTTGGGGGGGGGGGGCGTGTTCTGATTTGTTTGATTAAGTTTGATTCTTGTACCTCTTTGTCTTTAACTTTATCTGTTTTCATTATGTTTTATTTAAATAGTTATTACCCTTAATGGCCAAAGATTTCCAAGTATTTCAATGAGTGCATTATAAAGAGAGGTACAGTTATATATCTGACACTGAAGACTTCTTCTATGAATGTTAATGGTACAAATATAGATACGAATCTACAGCTCTGAAAAAAATGTATGGGTGAGATGAACAGTTTTGTTTCATGTTTTGTGAACTGCTGACAATATTTCTCCTAAATTCAAAATATAACTATTGTTATGAAATGACAATGTTGTGTTAATGCTTTGGCTAGATGATATTAAGAAATCAGTATTTGGTGAAAAAACCCCGATTTGCAGTTACAGCTTCCATGAGTTATGGCTCGCCACCAGTTCTTCACATTGCTGTTGGGTAACTGTATACCACTCTTTCTGCAAAAAAGCAAACAGCTACGCTTTACGTACGTGGTGGTTTGTGATCCTCCAACTTCCTCCAGCAGTTTTCTGTAGTAAATTGCAGTGTTCTCTAATTTTTTCCCCCAGAGCTGTAGATATAGATCTGGATGGACAAAGTGCATTTGGTTACTCTATAAAAGGGGTGTGAACCTCAGACTTCTACATGATACTATACAGTACATTTCTGATCCATAAGATAATATGATTTCAGTATGTGCTGTATAGAGTTTTCAGATCAATCTGTGTACAACCTCTGCTTTTCTGTTATCTGTAGAATGATGATGATGATGATGATGATACAGTAAGAAGTAATATTAAACATCAGTTTCCGTAAACTGATAAAGTTCTGTTTTTTTTTTTTTTTTTTTGTAATTATCAACCTCGAAATTCCTAATATAATCAACTAATCACTCATAATTTTAGTTAATTTCACTCGTTCAAAATTGATACATGGATCCATGTGATCTGAACATTAGAGTTATCAACAGGAAGCCAGCGCACGGAGAACGAACAGTGCCGTAATCTACTTTGTAAGAAACCCCTCATATCCCTCTCTCCTTCACCACTCACGAATATTGTATATTGTATATTGTATATTTTATTTTGTTTATTGTATTCCAGACAGCATTCCCGCTGCCGTGGTCACGCCTGGATGAATCATTTATCTTACGGCCGCTGAAGACGTGTGCAATTGTGTTTGTGAATGGAAAAGCGAATGACTATCTGGACCAAAGAGAAGAATAAAAGTGGCAACCCTTGTGTTTATTTCGGTCATTTTCTTTGAAAGCAATTTCGTTCTTTTTTTCCAGCTGTATGATAAAAAAATAAAATAAAATAAGAAAAAACTCTATTTTTTTATCTGAGAGCCTGTTGGACAGAGATATTGATTGAAAGTTCTTTGAAATTTCATGAAAGGGCTCTAAAATGCAGTGCGTTTTCCCCCTTCAAATGGAATCATAACAAGGTGTGAAATGACAGCACTCTGCACACGGTCGAGTAAACGATCCCAAACTAAAAAAAGAAAAAAGGTGAATGTGCATAAAGGTGTGAGGGGCGGGTGTGGGTAGTGGTGGTGGCAAGCTTTAGGGTGATTTTAGACTTACTGCCTTTGGTTCTGATTTAAAAATAAGCACCTCATGCATCATACACTACAAGCTAACTATGACAATCATTCCCAGCTAGGATCGGCTAACTCACTAGCCTAGCTTGGGTGAGAGATTATTATCTGTAATGCAGATAAAATCGGTGATGAAACGAGTTGTTTGTCTTTGCTGATCTTTTTTTTTTAAATTACAGTTAAATCTTTGATTGTGAGCATAATTCGTTCCGGAAGCTTGCGTGTATATCAAAGCGCTCGTATATCAAAGCAAATTGCCCCCCATAAGAAATAATGGAAAAAATATTCATATTAAAATAATTAATACAGAATGTAAAGGAAAAATAAAACACATTAATCTGCACTTTACTTTTGAAAAGAATCGTGAGTGGTGTAAGTCAAGAAGAGTAGGAGGAAGAGGGAAAGGGGGGCTACTGTTTATGACAACTTTCACACAAACGCACTCGCAAACAATCACTGCTCTCTGGTTACTGGAATCTTTTTTGTTTGTGTGACTTTAACAATGAACCTTTGTAATGTCACTGAGGCTGTTGTTGCAGTACAGTTACTCAAGAACAGTCACTACACTTGGACACAAAATAATTTTAAAAAGTTTTATGTGCGCGCACAAAAACGTGGTCACAATATTATAATAAACAGTACACATGCGCACGGATGTTGACTATACAAGTGACTAAATAAGTGATGCACACGCACTGAGACTGAGCATGATGATTACCCACAATCCCACAGGACAAGGGAGAGAGAGAGAGAGAGAGGGGAAGCATTGGCTCAGTTGTGATTGCGTATATCAAGTGTATATCAAGACTGCGCTCGTTTATCAAGTTAAAATTTATTTAAAAATTTAGCTTGTCTTGCAAAACACTCACAGACTGAGTTACTCCTAATCTAACTATCAACTAATGGGAAAAGAACAGCATTAAAAGCTTATCAGAGTTAGTATAGATAAATCTTTAATTTGAGTGCAACAGGGGCCAAAACTGGCAAAAAAAAGAACCTCTATAAAACTCTAAGTAGGAAATACAGCAAGATAAGGCAACAAAGAGAAGATAATGAGTCTCAGAACAGCAGTAGGTAAATGCAAGACTTAGCAAATACACATGACAAACAAACAGAAATACAGAAATACAACAGAAGAAGAAACAGGGGAGACAATCTACACACAACAATTAGCGCGCTGGAGAAAATGGACTCGGAGCAGCAGTGTGATTAAAAAAAAACTATAACAAAAAACAACAACACCAAAAGCAAAAGCAAAACCCTACTGTGAGATTCACAAAACAATCCAATTGTCTGCATCATTACAGAACACTTCACCATATCCAAGCCTTTATCTGGTAAAGGACTAAGGCTGCTTTCACACTAGACACGATAGATTCGTACCATGCCCTCTCCCCAGTCGTTCACATTATTATTATTATTATTATTGTCTGGACTCGAGTACATGTGCATATTAATACTCTCCAATACAGCAGGTGGCAGTATTCACCTGGTTTGCAAGCCACTCTTAAACAGAAAGAGAAGAAGAGGACATGGACGTCAACATTCACACTGTGCCTAAATTAATTGATATTTCAGGGAAAAAAATGTCAAAAGGAACGATCTCGCATGCCTTCCACGTTTATCAGCCATGGTTATGTAGGTCAGAGGAGGCGGTCAGAGGAGGCGGTCAGAGGAGGCGGGATGCGCATGCTGCGTGCTCATGGAGATTTCAAAGGAGGCAAACAGCGTTGATGACGTTACTTTCTAAAAAACTATCTAGATTCGTGTCCCAGTACCATGCCCAAAACCACCTTTTCAAGAGTACTCTGTAGTGTGAAAGCAAAACAGATTGCTGTAAATGAGTCGTAAATATGGAAACACTAAATTATTAGCGGTCACATTAATATAAACTGCTGTTGTAGAAATGTAATCAACAATTTCTGACCAATCAGAATCTCTACCAGTTATTCTTACTTTGTTTAATTTTTACATTTAAAGACTAGAATATTGGCCAAAAACTAAAAAGGCTCTAAAGGGATCTGAAAAGAAAAAAAAAAAAACTTACATTGACATTGATGAAAAAAAAATATATATAGCAAGATCTCACAAACCTTTTGTGAGGTCATGCAAAAGTTATTTTGAGACAATCTTATAAAAAAAAAAGCTACAGTTTTACAATGTTACTGAAATCTATTATTAATAAACATTAATTTTACACCATTAAACTAAACTGTGCTAAAAGCATAACAATTTAATCTTCATGCTTTAGGTTTCTAACCACTACTTCACTAATCATCATTATATTTATAAATCATTTAATCTATATAAATAAAATAAAGCTTTTGTCTGTAGATTGGTCAGAATTCACTCTTTCAATTATATCTTTACATTTCATACATGTCTGTCTGTCTGTCTGTCTGTCTGTCCTGCAAATTTTGTCACATCACCACACAAAACTGTCTGGACAGAATTTACTGAATCTCCTGCAGTCCTTAGATCTCTGCCTGAGGTTTAATCTGCACCATAAGTGAAATTGCAATCTTTAGTAAAAGTGATGTTATGAACAGTTATGTGCTGAATTTAATAATCCACTTTAAAATAATCTACTAATGCACTACTGTCTCAATGTAAACAAACACCTGCACCAATAGATATTAATTAATTCAATTCGATTCAATTTTATTTGTACAGCGCTTTTAACAATCGTCATTGTCGCAAAGCAGCTTTACACAATCAAAAGAATGATTTAAGTTTGTATGGAATGTGAATGTGTAGGAATCAAAATGGTCAGATAGTCCCTTAGAAAACTATATATTTTTACTGGGATTAGTTCATATTTTCACTTTGGCTGAAATAACAGCGCTGAATTGATGTACAGTAAGTGAATATTAACACGCTGGAGTCGTTTTAAGACAAAATTTCATCTTTATCTGATCTACTTTTTAATTTCTAATCTGTGATTCTCTCTCCGATTACCGAACAGGGAGTGTATTTGTTTGACCACGAAAGAAACTTTTATTCATCCTCTCTTTCAAATTGATTCTAAAAAGATGAAAAGTCAGTAGATCCAAAATCATGCCTTGAACTAGGTACATTTTGTACAATTTCCTAATTTTCAGTCACAAATCCAATAGAAAGTAAGTAACATATAATGTAATCACACTAAGGAAAATTCTGTGAAATTACAGTAAAAAAAAAAAAAGTGGTTCATCTCTATTTCAGATGGATATGTAATAATAATAATAATAATAATAATAATAATAATTCACTGATTACATTAAAGCTCATTCGATTATTTTTAGCTTTAATCTTTTAACTATTTCTAAAATCTCTTTAACCGTCAATGACATGTACTAACGCTGGTAATACATAAATTATGTTTAGACTGACACTGAGATTTAATAATTAACATATAGTGTGCTTAACTGTGCTAAAAACACAACAGTTAATTCTTGCCCTTTGTGTTTAAGATTTCTAACTAATCATAAACGAGACCACATTCTTGTAACCAATCATGACACTTAATGTGGGATGTTGTATTTTTAATCTCCCTCTGTTTTTTGTAATGTATTTTACAAATAAATAAACGAAAACAAACTATACTTGTCTAACAATGACTTCTTACACTGCCCTGGATATACGCTCACCCATCCCTAAAATATACTGTATATATATATATATTCTCCTCCTATGTCCCTTTCGTATTCGTTTTCCTCTCCTGTGTCCCTTCGTACAAAATAGAAAATAGGAGTTTTATTTTATTTCTCACAGCTGCATACACTTCTTATACAATTTCTTTATCCACTGTACATATTGAACTTGACCTACATTCACAGGTGACTGTAAAAACACAAATCATTTCCAATCTCTTTCCAATCCAGCCCCACTCATCTCTCTCTCTCTCCATGGAACCTGTGGTGCAGTTGCTATGAAATATCACAGAGTGTGCAGGATGGATTCACAGCAGTCATCTGAGAGTCGTTCCAAACTAAAGTGCTGAAAAACAATTGCTTCAACAAGTGCCCTTCTAAACGCTCATTATTGAGGAGGCCAACTAATGGACACTTCGCCTTTGAGGTTCTTTCAAGTGGAGCTTTTTTCCCCCCCTTTTCAGTTCTTTTCAAATGGCTTTTAAAAAATTTGCCTTCTCCTGTAAATGCAGGTCAAGTTGAAGTCAATTAGATGCTGTAGTAGGAATAAGGTGAAATATAATGTGGCTTATGGCAACACAGAGTTTTCGATTGCATCTGATTGGACCGAGGGCAGTGTTTAATTTTCCCCAACAGCAGCTCTGACAATAGTGCAGATCAAATCAGAGGTTCCTAGTGTATCAATGCGCTTGTTCTAATAGATTTCTAACTCTAAATGAATAAAATGGAGAAGTTCTTATAGTAAAATATATTTCTATCAAGAATCCCCTTTCAAAATTATAATTAATGACAATTTGAGGTTCGCCCAGATCTGTACCACCACGCATCTCCAGCATGTCAAGAAGGTGTTATCCAGACTTCTTGAGGCCTTCTGCAGTTTCCACACCTTACCTTATTGGAAAGAACTCCAATAATTCATAGACTTTTCTCATTTCTATCAAAAGCATGATCACTTTCCCTTGACCACCCTCCTGCAGAAGGGCAGCAAACAACTTTAGTGGAAGCTGTCAGCTGAAAAGGCCTTCACAAAGCTCAAGGAAGACTTCCCCTCAGCACTGGTACTGAAAAACACCGATCCTTCACAGTTACAACTCTTCACAGCGGAACTCGACATGTCAGAGAACGGTGTATGGGGGTTGTGTTGTCACAGAGATTTGCAGAAAAAGCAAAATCCATCTTGTGGACTTTTTCTCCAGGAAACTGTCACCTGCTGAGCAAAATTTTAAGATCGGCAGATGAGAACTTTCAGCCGTTAAGCCGGCCCTGGAGGAATGGTGACACTGGCTGGAGGGGGCTCTTCACCCATTCAACATCAATCCAAATGACAAAAATCTAGAATACATCAAGTCGACCAGAAAACAAAACAGTGAGTATCTGCAAAATGAGAAGGAAAAGTTTATACCCTCCAATTCTGAGACAGACCTTTCAGAGGTCCATATCTCTGCAGCCAGAGGGCACACAGAACAAACCCAGACATTCAGGGTAAATACTGGTGGCCCAACATATTTTAAGACATACGGTGTTACCTCAGCATATGGACGCCCCACCTTAAGAATTTTCACTTTAAGAACTGAAATTTTCCAAGAAATTGACCTTAGGAAGTGAAGCATTTTGGGCATACGAGCGAATGATCCAAGCCGAACCCAACGCCAGGTAAGTTGTGTGTACAGTTGTTGGGTCAAAATAACCCAACCAGGTGTTCATTAGTAAATGACTCACTACATCTCATTTGATCCAGCATGAGCAACCCAACAGTGTGTTTAAAGTACCTGAAATAACCAAGAATTTTGACCCAGCATGAAGAATCCATGTGCTTACAGCAACAACACAGCATTTTTTAGAGTGTATTTTTTGAGTTGTTATTTTAATGTTCTATTCTGAAAGTCTATTTTTCCAGTTAAATGTAGCATTTTTTTTCAATAATAACAATAAACAGATACAAACAGAGATTCTTCTTCTTTGTCTTTCGGCTGTTCTCTTTCAGGGGTCGCCACAGCGAATCATCTGCCTCCATCTAACCCTGTCCTCTGCATCCTCTTCTCTCACACCAACTA
>JAQMYL010000002.1:2199909-2217541 GCA_030014365.1 Clarias pachynema | reverse complement strand
CTCCTCTGAACATGTCCAAACCACCTCAATCTGGCCTCTCTGACTTTATCTCCAAAACATCTAACATGGGTTGTCCCGCCAGTTTGCCAACAAATATGTGACAAAATTATTGAAATTTTTAACAACAATATTCCTCAAAGAAAGATAGTAAGATATTTGGATATTTCACCTTCGACGGTGCATAACTGAATTAAAAGATTCAAGGAATCTGGAGGAATTTCAGTGCGGAAAGGATAAGGGTGCAAACCTAAGCTGAACAACCTCCGATCCCTCAGGCGGCACTGCATGAAGAACGTCATTCATCTATAAGCGACATCACCACATGGACTCAGGACTACTTTGGCAAACCTTTGTCAAGAACCACAATACGTAGTTACATCCACAAATGCCAGTTAAAACTGTACTGTGCCAAAAGAAAGCTCTGTTAACAGTGTCCAGAAGCGCGTCGGAGGCATCTGGGATGGACCATCACTCAGTGGAGACGTGTACTGTGGTCAGATGAATCAGTATTTGAGGTATTTTTGGGAGAAATGGATGCCGTGTGCTCTGGACCAAAGAAGAAAAGGATCATCCAGACTGTTACCAGCAACAAATCCAAAAGCCAGGGTCTCTCATGGTATGGGGTTGAGTCAGTGCCCTTGGCAAAGGTAACTTGCACTTCTGGGATGGCACCATTAATGCTGAAAGGTACATAGAGTTTTTGGAGCACAATATGCTGCCTTCAAGAAGAGATCTTTTCCAGGAACGCCCATGCATATTTCAACAAGACAATACAAAACCACATTCTGCACACATTACAAAGTCCTGGAGGAAGAGGATACAGGTACTTGACTGGCCTTCCTGCAGTCCCGACCCGTCTCCAATAGAGAATGTGTGGCATTTGTTGTTGTGTGACAACAAAGACCACGTACATTTGCCCACCTTAAGACTTGTTTGCAGGAAGAATGGGACAAAATTACACCTGAAACACTTCATCACTTGGTGTCTTCATTCCCTAAACGTCTTCTAAGTGTTGCGAAAAGGATTGGCAACATTACAAAGTGGTAAAAAGTGGCTTTACAGTGCCAACTTTTTTAAAAATGTGTTGCAAGAACCAAAATTGGAATACAGGTTCATACAGTATATATAAATAAATAAAATTTATAAGGAACACATTAAATAATGTGCTGTTGTATTGTCTGCAATGAAATACAGACAAAAAAGTCAAAGTAAATTTAGAAATCACTACTTTCTTTTTTTTATTTGCGTTTTCCATACTGTCCCAACTTTTTCTGATTTGGGATTGTAGATATGAAATTCATTACTACACTACATTCACATTTTCTGCTTAATAATTAGTGAATAAACAATTAATTAAATGCACAGTGAAGATGCTTATAATCCTCACCGCAGTGTCTCTACATGAGCCGGTCTGATATGAGGACAGACGAAGCACTAACCAGGCTCCTGCTCTGATAAAGCAGCAGAGCTGAAATGGCAGCAAAGCTAATTAGCCAAAGGAAATTGGGCAGCAGTCCATATCAGTGAACTCAAGGGAAGGCAATCTCAACAAGCCAGTAGGGCCGGGGAGGCCTGTCGATAGGTACGAAGGGTTCTGTCACTGTTGCAGGGAAATTAAGAGGAGGCTAAGAGACAAGAGAAGGAAATGATCTAATGCCATGAAAATTAAAATTGAATTGTCTTTTATATGGGAAGTTTTAAACTGGCTGAGGAACATGAATATGTAAAAATAGTGAAATGTACAATGAAAGTGATGATTGTTTTATGAATGCTTATTTGTTCAAGAAGACTTCAATATTTTAAAAACACACTTGATGCCAAAAGTGATAAACTATTATTATTATTATTATTATTACTATTATTATTATTATTTTTATTTATTTATTTATTTTTGTAAATGTGATGAAATGATTTTCAGATTTTAATTACAAGACATGTTTACTGTTCGCATTTCACTACCTCAACTCATTACCTCATTACCTCAGTATTGGGTTCTTGTTTATCGTGTTGTCACTCGTTTATCTTGTTTGCACGTTTGCATGTGCACTTTTGTATAGTACTTAGTTTTTTGTTAATTTATAGATTTATTTATATTAATCTGTTTTGTTTCAGATATTCAGCTAATTAGGTGTCTTACTTAGCTAGTTAGATTTTGTTAATCGATGTCGTTAATTTTGTCAGTTTCAAATAGGCATGGCATTTACCAGGCTGAAGTTTTGTTTTTCCTTCATCTTTCAAGTAAATTATGACAGAAATCTAAGAAAAAATGTGGTTAAATTATGTAAAATAAAAAACAAAAATCAGTAAAACTGTTACAGCACTATTTTATCCTAAAGCACATGTAATTGAGTGCTGTACAGCTGGATATAACACGGCTGTGATGCGATCGTAGCTCTGAGGCTACAGCCTGAAAGCTGAAGATATCACAGCTGTGCTGATATTCAGTGCAACAGTACAACCTCAAGTGTGATATTGCTTTTACACAACAGCTCTGAGAACACCTTTTATTATCAAAAGATTATGATTTGTTCGTTTATTTACCCATTATTTTGATCTGCCCACACATATCCTTCCACTTCTGGTGGATCTAAATAACCACAACTGGTGAAGCTGGTGACTGACAGTTATTCCACTTTAGAATATCAGCTCTGTTACTTCGCTGGTTCTAGGGTTAAATCTCAAATAAACTGGAATCCCAAATGGAAAGCCTGTGGTCTTTGTAGGTGTACAATCCCTTGTTCCGCACGGCAAGTAGTGCCGAGAGGATTCGAGAGGGATTTGGGATTCAGCCTTGTGTTAGTTAGCTTTATATCCAACTTTAGAAGTGAACAGAACAACACGGACGGTTGAGAGACGATTTGGAATGACTTAGAAGCTATTACTAAGAAGTGTGTTATTTAAGACGTCATAATCAGTTAACAGGTGTGTTCTTGCTGAGTGTACTGCGACTGGTTGTGAATGTGGGTTTTGGTAGTAAGCTGCTCTCTCCTCAGTACTGCGGACAGTACAGACCTACTCTCACCCCTGCTGCGACCCAAAGTTAGTGTAATTAACCATTGTAGACTGTTCTGTTACTGTCCAATCAGATTGCTCGCTCAGAACTAACCGTTATATACAGTAATTAAAGGCACCATTACCACTTGTGAAAAATACAAAAATATCAACAATTTTATGGATAATTTATTGCAAAGTGATTTTTGAACATTTTACCAGTTTCCTATTAACCTGCCTAGCTTTGGTGTTTTTTTTTTCATCTTCCAGTTAAATTACCAAAGACATCTAAACTTCAGTTATGGATACATTATTTAAAGAATAAAACATTTTTTAAACTTCAAGCACAATTATTGGCACCCTGCCTTTATAACAATAACAACAAAGGTGATGGATTTGTCATCCTGCACATCCCTCATATCTGCTCTGTCTTTCAGTGTCCTTGGTCCTTGGCCCTTGGTGCATCCTCTTCAGATGATCTTTACCAAGACTGTTGGCCATTGTGGAGGCCGCAGGATCTAGTGTAAGTTATGTGAGCGCCGTGTATGCCCTAATCAACTCTGACTGATGACTCTGTCCTGCTCGACCTCTTTCTTTTGAATGATGACTCGCTGCTACTGAAACGTTCTGGGTGTAATTAAAAGGGCAGGAGAAAGCGACGCTGTCACAGAAGTTTTGACGAATCTCTTAACTGTTCGTGACAAACTTTTGAAAGTCTAGAATGTTCATGGGGTCAAAATGAGCCCTGATCGAAACCAGTGTGGGATCTACCTGATCTGTATCTGGTGAGATACAGAACCATGGACAGCGTGTGACTTGGGAGTTGAAGAATAAAAAGACAAGAAGAATTAAATAAAAGCAGTATAATTATTAATGTGGGTTTTAATTATTAATGAGTATTTAAATATTTATACGTTTTTTTAAGGAGATAACTATACTGATTTAAAGCCAGTAACTGTCTCAATAGTATGAAAAGCTATGAAGGTTTTTTTTTTTCTATTATTAACTTTAAGGGAAAGAACATTTATAACTGCTATTATGTAAGTGATTTTTGTTTGGGGTTTCAAAATATTTACTTTAAAAATATAATATAAATTTTGGTTGTGGTAACTCTGTTTCTCTCCTCCACCCTGTCATTGATTATTTTCCTATAACAGAACAAAACATATTGTTTTATCGCGCCATTTTTTTCTCCCTCGTCTACGCGCATTTCTTTCTTTCTAACCAGAACGTGCAAATAGACCTCCTGTAGGAAGCTTTTCTGAAGTTCGCGTTTGTATTTTCATCCTTCTGTTTCCGATAACCTTGCAGCCAGAGGCACCGTCACACGATTTGTTCGCTCCCGTATATAGTAAGCATGTAATTTCATGGGTATTTATTCACTAATGCTGCCAGTGCGCTCAGTATTTTGCCTTTTCGATATAATTTGGCAGACGCATGGAAAGCAAGGACCTCTGGCAACGTCGTTTCAAGCTAATGGTTCTGAACAATGCAATCCAATTAAATGAAAACCTCACGACGAATGTATAGACGGGTGTCATTCGATTAGGCGTGTTGAAGCGGCACGGTGTGGTTTTGGACCAGAATAATTGGATTGGGACAGACGGGTCAACATAATTCCAGTCATAACTCAGCTTGATTCAACTTTTAATTCATAACGGAACAGTGGAATATTCCAGATGTAGGCATTTTTAAATAAAAGAGCTGAAAAGCTGCTTTACATTTTTCACTTTTTAAACTTACATTTCATTAGATTAAAAGTCTTTCTATGATGATTTATCATGTTCATTCATGTTTATGGTTTTCACTCACTCAGGTGGGATAGTGGTATAGTGTTGAGGGTTCAAATTCCACGTCAGGTCTGTGTTTGCATGTTCTCCCCGATCTTGCTGGGTTTCCTCTGGGTACTCCGGTTTCCTCCCACAGTCCAAAGACAAGTTTATTCCCAAACTGCATGTAGTGTGTGAGTGTGTATGCTTGTGTGGCCTGTGATGGATTCGCACCCAGTACATGGTGTACCCCACCTAGTGCTCCGAGTCACGTGGAATAGGCTTCAGGTCTAAACTATCTGCAAATGTTATATATACAGTACAAGATCTCTATCGGAAATGTCACTCTGAATTGCTTAGTGTTATTCAATACTCCTAATTATTGCCCATAATTATTGGCTCCTCTATAAAGGCTGTAGGGGAAAAAACACAGGAAACAAAGATAACTTGGGGTTAAAAAAAGTGTCTTGAATGATAAATATCATATAACTAAATTATTTGACAAAACGTATTTTATAATTGAAAAAGTGACAATTATAACCTGTAAAGCTTTTAATTACTGGTACTGGTTGCCAGAACTACTACCATAACCTTCATCACTTCATATCGTTCACGTCTTCTTGGCTTCCCTGACTGGGTTTGAATGCGTATTTTGGCGGGCGGCTGCCCTCTCCTCAGTACTGCGGACCGCCACTGAATCTTTTAGTGATAATACCATACGCTATATTTACCCATGTATATAATACAAAATATTAATATGATTACTACAGCTAAAAAGTAGAATTTGTTTTTCCATTTTTGTTAAAATGATCAAGTTTTGTTGAACTCAATCTTTTTTAATACACCAAGAGGGTTGCAGTTCTGTATATCACACAGTTTTACAACAATGACATCTGAGCAAGTGAAAATATCATGAATCTACTCAAATGTATCTAGCCTTGTTTGTCTTTCAGCTGCTCCTGTCAAGGGGTTGCAACAGCGGAACACCAGATCCACACACAGCTTGGCACAGGTTTTAACCAGATGTCCTTCCTGACGCAATCCTCCAATTTTGGAATCAGAACTAGATCCAGTGGCTGGGAATAAAACCCAGGCTTTCCCCCATGGCACTGAGCCTCCAATGCCCATAGTAAAATTTCCTAAAATAACATATGAAATAAAAGATGTAGGGTTAGAGTCTGCTAATTTATTTTTATTAAAAAATGTATTGTTTTATTGGCAGATGATTTAGCTTTGTTCAAGAAATAAAGGAATAAAATTAACAAAATGATCTGCCAATAAAACAAGAAACCTTTGCTCAGAAATGTAGTACATTTCTATAGAAATATATTTAATAATCATATATTTGGTTTGTTGTAATCTTATTTGAATAAATTGCAGACATGCCTAGATTCCAGATGTTTTGACTTGCTAAGACGAGAAGTGTGAGGCATGGTGTGTGTCATCAAAATGCCCTCAAGCATTGTGTTTTTCGTCACCCTGGGTGTGTGTGTGCATCCAGGAGAGGGAGCCATTTTGTCGAGCCTGGACCTTCTCCACAGTGTTCAGGTTTACATAACTATAATTCACTCTGCAGAGGACGGGATTTGCACCACATAATATAAACATTTATCTATATAACCATGAAGCCCTGAGGATATGGAGCTGGTATTGACATCCAGCGCAGGTTGTATATATCGCCATTACTGTAGATTAGGTCTAACAAAATCCCCTATAAATACATTTCTGAGTGTTCAGGAAACCTACAGACGCTGGACATGAATGTTTCATCAACAGGAAGAGACATAAAGCAGAGCCTTAAAAGGCGGAAAAGGGATGCGTACGGTCTAATCCACTCGGGTGCACTTGAGCTCGGGCACCGAGACCCGGCGCGTGTTACGGCCGCAGCAGGAAGAGAAGGAAGAATCTCCTTGTGCACTTAGGAAAAGTGGATATAATACCACACACACACACACACAACCACACACACTGTACACCACCAACCCTCATCTTAAACTTACAGAAGTGGGACTCAGCTGGTTGCCAGCTTGCTTTATTTCACTTCTTCTCAGTAGAATATTTAACAAACCTGACAGCAGAGAAAAAAACACAAAAGTGGAGAAAAAGGTCAGAAAGGGAATAGGCAACAATATACAAAAGAAAAAAATCCTTAGGTTCATTTTCTTTGGATTGTAGTAGTGCATGTTTTAAAATATTGTTTCTATGGCAACAGCTCATGGACAGGTACATGCACAGTAATTAATTTCTCCTTAAGAGTAAACTAAATCCATGGAAGGAGGAAATGGAAGGAGTCTCCAGTGGCAATTTACTGTATCACTATTGAGCTTTTAATGCTTTTGAGATTTTGCTGCATTTTTAAAATTATTTTTTGTCTCATTAGCTTCAGAAAGGCGACATGGTGGTGTAGTGGTTAGCACTATGGCCTCACGACTCCAAGGTTGAGGGTTTGATTCCCACCATTGGTCTGCGTGCGTGAAGGTTGCTTGGTGGGTTTCCTCCGGGTTTCCTCCTTGTTGTTTAACGGTGGTGGTCACATTACCTTCGACCGTAGGTCTCATTCTCCCTCATCTCCCAGATTTAATAATCTACTTTAAAATAAACTACTAATGTGCTACTCGCTCAATGTAAACATAAGTTAGACAGAGAGTTCTGCCGTACAGAAAGACAAACCGACATGTATGTGGGCTTCAACCTGAAATATTAGATATAAATGCCACAGATGTTGATGATTTTAAATCTGGTTTTAAAACTTATCTTTTTATCAGAGCTTTTGGATTAAAATCATTTGTAGCACTTTGAGATTTGCTTCAAATGTAAAGTGCATTATAAATAAAGTCTATTATTATTATTATTATTATTATTAAATAATAATATCATTGATTACATTGAAGCGCATCAGATTATTTTTAGCTTTAACCTCTAAACTATTTCTACAATCTCTTTTCCCATCGATGATGTGTACTAACGCTAGTCAACAATAAGATGATGTGATAAAGCAGAGTCAGTGCTACCACCCGCATGTTGATTATCTTCGGATAACATCACATCCCTGAGTATTGCATTCCTCAAATACCACAGCAATGATGAACTAATTTCCAATGATTAATGAATAATGCATCATATTTAAAAATAAATAAATCAATCAAATTCTAGTTACATTTCACGTTAGGGGACAAGATGGTAACCAGGTGATTCTCAGCAGTCATCCAGGATTCATAAAACCGTATCTGTTTACTGAAGATAGCAGACTATGAGTAGAATTTAAATAAATCATTCAAAGCTTTTGACTTTAAAGATCTGACCCCAGCATTCAAATTTCAGCATGAAGTAAATTATACAGAACTTGAACCTCACAGCAAACCGAAAAGAGCCGAGCCCCAATCTTCGGTCTCAGCATGCATTAAACAAGCCGACACAAACCGAGCTGATTGACTCTGTTTCGCAGAAAACAGAGTGTTATTTCAAGAAGCTCAGCCTGGTCTCTTATTGATGCTTCGCCTCACACCGGGAGCTCGCTGTCAAAACATTCCGAACTCAGCTATCTTCTATTTATACATCCTCTAAAGCCTCATCCTCACACAGGGCTTGTTTACTGATAAATGTCGATCCCCGTGATGTCATTCGGGATCATGGCTCGGTTTGTATTCCGGAGCAAATGAGTGTTGACTTTGAATGAGACATGAAGCGCCTTTCAGTTTTACCTCCTGCACCAAATCAACTACGAGGATGCGACGCGAATGACAAAACGTGTAAACTCGAACGCAAAAAGTCGCCCCCTTTAAACAGACACTTTACTGTATATTGTGCCATGGATCATTTCTTTAGAGATCATTTAAAGAGATCATGCTTCTTTTACATGATTTCGTCACGCTTTTGTCTTAAGCCTGATGTGATCTTGATCCCCAGCTGTGTTGTTCACATGTTTGGTGTTCACATGTGTTATTTTTTAATGCTTGATTAATGTGTTTATGCATCTGAAATCTGCTGATTCTGTGCATCTTTGCTTCGTCTGAACCTCTTTTACATTTATTGCCTGTTCTTTGTTCCTAGTCATACGTCCTGGATTTGATTCAACATTCTAGTCTTGATTAAGGATTTACTTCCATATGAGGGGCAGTGAGAGCCTAAAGGTCAGGGTTCTATGTTAATAACCATGTGGTCATGGGTTTGGGTTTTGAACCTCTCATGATAATCTCTGGTCCATAAGTACTGCATCATGGTTGCTCCAGTTCCAGTTCATCCCAAAGCTGATGGTTCAGTGGGGTTGAGTTCGGTCAGGGCTCTGTGCAGGACACTCAAATTGTTCCGCTTCAATACACTTTTAACACGTCATGTTTTCATGGAGCTGAATTTGCCGATCTTGCAGGGAGGTCGTCATGGATAAGGGTTACGGTAAAAGAAAATTGTCATTGTCAGAAATAAAGCCTAATCAGGAACCAAGACTGATCTTAAATCCAAAAAACTATAAAAATGAATGGCTCTGCCCCTACACAATGGTGAACAGTTTATGAAAAGGTTGTATGGCATTTATATTTTAGACAAATAATAGTTTAAAAGACTAAAGAAGTAATAATATATTCATGGGGTTACAGTAGTGCAGTATTATCAACAAAACCTCGGTGAGGCCTGATGTCGAAGTCTTTGCACCTCTGTGAGACAAACACTGAAAGTGAAACCAGACCGAACTGATGTCTCTTTCTTGTTACATCCAATAAGCCTTAGCTCATTCTCTGTTTTTGGCATTGCGGTTTGTCTAGCCGATCTCCAAGTCTGTCCCTGTAATGGAGCTGCTGAAAATATCCTGCGACAGAAAGTGTCCTCCAATTTGTTTATCCTGATGCCATCCTGCTCACTCTGCCAAGTTTCCTCTGCCAAGCAGAACTCGCTCACCGTCCAGCAGCAGCTCTGTCACTTCGAGTCTGCCGCGAAACTGGGCTAAAAATCGATCGTAATTAAAAACAGATTTGACTGTTATCTCTGAAGGAGCAGGGCAAATATGTGTTTGAGTGTTTCCGCAGTGCCAGTGAAGAAAAAAATATATATATGAAAAGACAAGAATAAGGATGGAGAGAGCAAACACAGCATGACACACCAATCTGTTATGATAAAAAAAAGTTCTGGGTTTAGAGAGAAAGAAAAGTGCTGATGATTAAAACAAAAATAGAGCATGCTGGACAATTGGCTGAACGGTTAGGAGGTTAAAACCCACAGATAGCCCTTAAGCTGCTCTGTTGTTCAGTGGAGGCCAAAAGTATTGAGACAAAAGAAACATTCAGTGTTTTAATGACTCTCTCAGATTATTTAAAAATAATGACAATCAAGAAAATGATAATAATGTTATTTTTCTCAATGAAATTGCTATGCAACAACCAATATTTAGTGTGATGTCCTTTAGTCTTGACATTTGCCACAGACATTTGCAATTCAATTCAATTCAATTAACTTAACTCTCATTCACTCATCATCTATAGCACTTTATACTGTATACAGGGTCACAGGGGGCCTGGAGCCTATCCCAGAACACTCAGGGCACAATGCGGGGAACACCCTGGATCGGCCAAGCACACAGACCCGAGGGGGCAATCAAACCCGGAACATGAAGGTGCAAGGCCACAGTGCTAACCACTATTTCAATTCAATTCAATTCAATAGCGCTTTTAACATCAGTCATTGTCGCAAAGCAGCTTTAAAGAATCAAAACATGCAAATGAGTGTGTAAATATGCATAAATTATAATTATCAGCCTTTTCCAGATAAACAAACCGAGGGTGATGGTGGCTTAAAAAAAACTCCCTGAGATGACAATAGACAAAACTGTAGGAATATCAGTCCTGAGCTACTGAGTCACTGTCTGCCAACGTTAACCCGTCACCAGTCACCACATCTCAAGCAGACCACACTGGGCAACCAGAGACCTCCATGCAACAAGATCTCCAACCAGAAGCGGACCACCAGGATGAGTCAGACAGGTCCAGAGGGCAGAGGGGGTCTGGATCACTGGCCACTCAGGAGTGCCAATGTGTAGTTTAATAGAGAAAGAGGATCGTAAGACAGTAGCAGTTCACTCAGATACTGCGGCGCGAGACCATTTAATGCTTTATATGTCAAAAGTAATATTTTAAAATTGAAATTTCACAGGGAGCCAATGTAGTGTGGATAAGACAGGGGTGACCTGCTCATATCTTCTGGTTCTAGTGAGGACTCTCGCTGCTGAACAACCAGACAGTAAGGCATTACAATAGTCCATCCTAGAGGTGATAAAAGCTTGAACTAGTTTTTCTGCATTGTTTAGTGACAATATATTCCCTATCTTGGTGATATTCCGAAGATCTAGGATAAAACAATGCTATCCTGTTAATATTATCCAAAATGAGCTTCAGATGAAAGATCGCAGCAGCTTTTACTGCTGTACATGATGGAACAGAAAGGCCATCCAGAGTTACTGTGTGATCAGAAAAGTTACTTCTAGCTGCATGTGGTCCTAGTACCAGGACTTCTATCTTGTCAGGATTAGGCAGATGGTAGTTTATTAGAATCCATATAACTGAGGCATATAACTATAATTTGTGTATTTCATTTTGTTACTGCTTCAGGATCTATTGCTTTCCCGAAAACAGTCCAGTAGGTGGATTGGTGATAGTTTAGTTTAGATGTTTAGAAAAGCTACCTTAAGATGGGCTGGTGCTCCATCTAAGAACACCCACATGAACACCAAGACTGTCTGTACCCTCAGACTCCACAAGCACAAGTTCAACTCAGAAGGTTAAATGCCTTACAAGCAAAGAAGACCCTGTGACGTTCCTGAGTCAATCAGAAGGTCTGAAAAGTCTTAAACTACATGATAATCTGTGTGAACCCCTGCCCAGATGGATCCTCCAATAAGCAGGTTTGTGGAAAATTGTCGGGAGAAGAGAGACGAGGCTAAAATTGGATGGAAAATCCTGTAGTGTGCATGAGGCTTTACTCAATCCTCCCTGCTTTACACGAGACATTGATTTCATCATGGTGGGTTTTACAGTAAGCAGCTCTAAGATACTCAAGGCACTCCACCGATCCTTCTCCATTGCTAATGTTAATATTAGTGTGCAGAGGTTTTGGTCCTCTCTTTATCAAAGGCCTGAGGTGGTTCATTTTTTGATTATGGTCAAGCAAGATATTAAATTCCATCTTAAGAGCTTCTCAAGGCTGTTACCCATGTGTGGGGCTGAAGTGACAGTACATCAATGGCCTCATATAGAAGGTTACTTTGAAGAGGACAACAATTCTGTGTTAACTTTTTATCATTTTGGAGACTTCTGTTTCTGCTGTTTATTATTTTTGTTAGTATATTATTGGTTTAATTAGTATAATTGCATTTTAAGTATGAATGAGAGCAACATTTTATATGTCTAGTTTGCACAAAAGAAAAAGCAAACCCATAGTACAAATGTCTGTATAATATTGTATACTCCCAAAATGTCATCAAATCTCTAGGATCTCAATTATTGGTTCCATTCTACTGTAGCCCACTTAAGAGCTTTGCCAGTGAACAGGGTTATGAACTGTGCTATCTGTCCTTGTTTGCTGATATTTTTCAGTTCCATGAAATACAGTGAAGGATAACCTCTTGGCATCCTGTTACCTTGCCTCCGGGAACCACCTGGTCTGGGTGTGGTTCCCAAATGTGAAAGGGAGGAGCTTTCAGGGAGTTGTTGACAGAGAGGCTCAATAAGTCATTTAGTGATATTCAGGCCTTGCTGAAGCTGCAACACATCCATCCAGATCTGGTAAATGTCTTGTCACAGTTTATTGAAGAGTCTAGTGTGACCCATCAGATGCACATGGATATCGAATTGTCCATTGCTATGTCCATGGTGGAGAAATATGCAAAAACATGAGGAGACGTCACAAGCAAAAATCTGTTATTTTTAATAATTACAATCTGGCAAGTTAAACAAACAGGTATATCGAACTCAGCAATGAATAAACAGGTAATGGTCATTCGATCTGCAAACAACATTCAACAGAGCACGACAGGATTCAGAATTCAAAGTACAAAACAAGGTCATACACATAATAAACAGTCAGTAATCACAAGACTTGGTTACGTCAGAAGGAAGTCAATGGAGGGCATAATTTGCGATGCTCATTTACAACTGAGCTCTTTTGCAACTAACTAGTTATAGGTGCCTCTCATTAGAACTCTACTGAAAATTGTACTTAGAGTCCTCCTGATTTGTATGCGATGGTAGATAACAGTAAGTCCCATACATATGAATGAATTCTGTTCAGAGAGTCTGTTCGTAAGTCAAAATTGTTCATAAGTCCAATTAACATTGTCTAGGTACTAGTATACTGTACTAACACAAGTATACTAACACTAGTTAGTTTTATCCTGTGTATACTCAACACAGGATAAAACTAACATGTTCCATGACCTTGTCCTTGTTCTTACCATCATGCCGATGGCTGAGCAAATCATGATAAAAGAACAAGCAATACCTGCCATCTTTTCACCTCGCTCCATTCTCTCAATTATTTTCACTTTTCCATCATTATTGCTTGCGCCTTATTAGCAGCAGTGCCAGCTTCATCACCACTGCTTTTACTCTTGCTTCCAGACATCCTGGACTTGGACTGCACTTGCAGAGGAAGCATGCTGTGACGGTGTAGCCGAACATGGAATCTAATGTCAACGATTGCACTCGCGCATGTTCTTTCGTATCTTCTAAAGTTCGTAACTCGAATGTTCGTATGTAAAGGACTTACTGTACTTGATTCTGCTGCCACGTATGCTCTGACTGGGGCTCATTATATCAGCTCACAATACAAAAACAAATTTAATAAAAAAAATGGTGCAATCCAAAGCATATAGCATGACTGAATCATTTCCCTCAGGCGAGTTAATTCAAGATCGAATAATTTTTTCACTCGAGCGCAATTATAAGCACTTCAAGTCCACATTTCTTAAATGCTATTAACTTCAATGTGAGTTCTTGGAATGCTCAGATACTTTCAACAAAAACAATGTTGCCATATGGTTACAACATTTCCCTTCTGGATGCAGCGGACTAGGAATGACTGGATTGAGGGCTAAATGTTTACACCATTGTAACTCAATTAACATTGCTGAAGTGGAAATACAATCTAATCTAATCTAAGTGACTGCCTTGGAATCTGGACAAACAGCCCTACCCCCCCACCAACCAACACCCCACTCCACCTCTCTACACCCCAGGCAGCTGCATAATTGTCTTCATGCAAATTTGTCATTCACAAATAGCATGCCGCGGCTCTAAATTAGCACCCGTTGCATTTCTTTAGGCCATCCATGCGATTCTCATTTACATTTCAGATCAGCTTCATTTCTGCTGAACGTCGAGCGAAAAAAGCCAGAGTGTCTGTTTTACTTATTTAACTTTGCATTTTAATAAGAACATGATTCACGCGTATCAGGATTTATCAGACAACGACTCAAACACTACTTCAATCCTCTGGTGATTGTCTAGACTTTTAGTTCTAATATCTAGTTAAGTTATTGTTCCTATAGTAACTGCTTGTTATTATACGGTTGGTATGTCTTAAGGATACAAATACGACAAGTGAAAGGGAAAAAAAAAGAGTTTTGTAACCTATCTTTTGGCATGTACGAGGATGCTACCTCCAAGGCCTTTAAGTAAAGCTTGCTAACGCAGGTTGAACTCAGATGCGCTGAAAAATATTCAACCTGTTTATGTCAGAGATTGACATCAGACCCTTAGCGCACTAGTGTCTGCCTCTCTGTGAAGCTTAAGCATGAAAGCTGGATTCTACCCACAATGCATCTTAAGATCTGGTTTCTCCCACCGATCCATATTGAAGTAGGTGCTCAAGCTGGTACTCATGAACAAGACTGAGATTAACATTCAGTCTGATCACAGCCCAGCCTTAATCTTCCACTTTAAGTCGGTAATTGACGACATTTAAGGATGATAGAACTGCAAATGGTGTGAGGATTTAAAGAAGAATAAACACATTTACGCCGGGGTTTAAATATGCTAAAGGAATTGAGTTAGTTATGCTCCATTAACGCTTTACATAATCTTGGCCCTACTTTAGGTTGAAGAATGTATTAGTTGGTATTTAACATATCAAGTCATTGATTTCAATGAATAACTCATTATTCTCATTATTTCATGATATTACAGCTTTATTTGTTTTGCAATCTGTTTAATTCAGGACATTCATTATTTCAGCGTAATACCACACACTTTTTCAATATGTTCTAATACGATATAAAATCATTATGTCAACATAACCGTCTTGTTTACTTATTCCATTATACGTTATTCTTCCAACCTTCTATATGACTTCATTCAATTTAGTTTCCATTTAAAATGGAGAGCTTATTATTTTGACTTAATGAGTATCTCATAACTTCAACATATCACATTATTATTTTCACTTATTTTATTATTTAATGATTAAAACTTTCCTTGAAATTATTTTGATGTACTCATTATGCCACAATGGCTTTTTAGTCATTTTCAGACATTACATTCCCTTCTTTTTGGTCTTTTCCCTTGTTTTTCTATTGCCTAGGTTAGAAACAAGCCAATTACATTATCTCCCTAATCTGACCTCATATAAGAATAGCCTCTCCTCTGACTTGTTGCTCAGCTCTACTTCTCTCTGGAGGGGCGTGGCTAAGCAGTGACTCATTTACATAGACACTGAAACAGTGCATTTGGGAAAAGATTGAAACAGAGTTTGATGCATGAAAAAATGCATCATACACACAATTTAGGGGAGCTTTGATACCTTTGTTAACCTCGTAATAAATAAAGTCAAATATGTGACCTTTAATATTTGAAATGATCCTGTTATTTTGACTCCTAAGTCAAGTTTAATTGACTGAATTTTGACCATTAAAATTCAATGTCTGTATAGCATATTGGCATCATAATAAATAAAATTTCATGCACATAAATTCAAAGATATTGCTTTTCAAAGTCAAACATTACAGTTTAATAAATCCAGTGGAATTTAAAATTTAAAACTATTCAGCACTGATTAAATTTAAAAATGTGTTTTTCAGAGGCTGATATAATTCAAATTATTATTAGGCCAATAAGTTTCAATATATAACTGTATCAAATTATTTTTACTAAACCTTCCAGCATACAGACTTAAAATAATCAGCTAACATTGAATATATTCGCTTTATTCCTAGACTGTGGAGTGTGTCTGTGGAGTGGACTTAAGTTTTCTTAAGTGGAAAAGATGATATAAGATGTTCAGTTAAAATAATAATCTTTTTCAGAGTTTGCAGTTTAAGGCTTTTGTACTTATACTGAAATTATTTATTGACTTACCGTACACATTTAAAAAAAAAAAAAAAAAAAAGCCTTTGCAGGCATAAACGGCATTATTCCTGTTTCACCTCCTCTTTGTGTCTCCGTGACCCTTGAGCCTTATTCTTCCACCTTATTACACAGTGAGCCAAACCCTGGGCTAACCTGCCTCCTGCCTTCATTTGTATGGTGTCACTTTTGGTTAAGATCGCGTCACAGACATCGATTTACGTGCACGCTCGGATGGTTCATTAAAACCGCCGTCACATTGACTTCACTAAAAAAAAAAAAAAAAATAGAATTGCAGACAGCTGGCCGGTTAGTGATGCCAGTGATGCCCTGTGGCATTTTCATTCTCATTTCTACACACCAATCGTAAGTGACGAGTTGGATGAAGTGCTTTCCAAGGCTCTGGCTTTCATGTTCTAAAAGCACTGCTGTTATCAAATGAGAAATTCCTTCCTAGTCTTGGAATTGTTAATGGAATTTAAAGGGTTTGTGTCCGTGTTGCAAGAACATGAGTATTTAAGGGGGAAAGAGTTTATATATATTTTTTTTTACTTTAAGAGAGAGAAAAAAAAGTAAGGGAGTGATTTCATGACTGCTATAATCAAAATTATGTTTTACAAGAGGAATGCAACAAAAAACAGATACAAAGCATGAAGTGTTGTTCATAAATACAAAATAAAAATATGGAATTGTGGACAAATTGCTGTGTATGACAGGACTGCCCGGGATGTGCTGTTATTGGAAAATAATCAACTTTCTAGTGGTATTATAAATCAACTGTGTAACGGAGGGAGCAAGGATGCAAGTGCTTTATTTACAGGCACTTTTACAGTCATAACACAAAACACAGGAAGTAAGTAAGGCTATGAATTCTTAACATGAGCTAGCATGACACAAAGAGACGAAGCGGAAATCAGGCATCTAATAACCATCAACACAGGACAAAAATGTAATGAAAAACAAGGGCTTAAATAAGACAGCAAAGCCAAACAGAAAAACACCCGAATCTAATCAAAACCAGAAATGAGCTAAAATGCGGAAGCGAAAACAGTCAAAATGTCACGATATTGGTGGTGTTGCAGGCGAGGCATAGGCGCAGAGGTTAAGTTTTTTTTTTTTTAGAAAGAAACAAAGATAAACACAAAATAAGAACAATCTAAACATGAAGCTGTAAACAAAACAGAACATATTTTCAGCACTATTTCAACAGAACTGCATTTAAAAAATAACCAAACAGGAGAAAACCAAACAGATTAAACAAAACCGCATAGCAACACTGGATACATCAACAAAACCGCAGAAAACCGAACAGATTAAACAAAACTGAACTCAAAATGTGGCAACTAGTGATGGGAACTTCAAATCATTTTAGTGACTCGGTTCTTTGAATCTCGTTCATCAAAATGAACAAATCTTTGTTTGAGTCATTTCGTTCATTTCGTTCTTTTGATCAGAAATAAATTAAAATGTTACATTTTCAATAAAAATACCCCCAATACGTCTACATACACAAATTTTGGCTATAGTTCCAGTTATGAAAATATTACAATG
>JAQMYL010000002.1:2168433-2178461 GCA_030014365.1 Clarias pachynema | reverse complement strand
GTGGGTAATCGTCTCCCCTGCTGGGTCTTAGTGCTCGTCTCTTACTGGTATAATCAACATCCGTGCACGCGTGTACTTTTTACTATAACACTCTGACCATGTGTGTGCTTGTAAAAAAACATTTTATTTAGTGTTTGTATGCGTGTGTACAGCGCACGTGTACTGTTTCTTATAACACACATGTGTCTCGCATGTGTAAAGCAAAATAAAGTCTCATTAGAGAGGTTAAAGGTCCATTTTCTCCCTCTCTGTTTTTGTGTGCGCACGCGTAATTTGACACTGTGCCCCTTCACACACATGTCGCCTTTACACCCCTCCCCAACCCCTCTTGGCTTCTCACACACACACACACACACACATACACACACACACACACATTCTTTTTAAAGGTAAAGTGCAGGTTCATTTGTTTGTATGTTTTACTTTACAGCAGTGATTCCGTTAGTATGCACTCACGCAAGTGTCATTAGCGATGTTCCTTCCTAATTTTTCCAACAAAACAGTCTTTCCATTAATGTGTGTGTGTGTGTGTCTGTGTGTGTGTGTGTGTGAAGCCAAGAGGGGTTGGGGAGGAGTGTAAAGGCGACATGTGTGTGAAGGGGTACAGTGTCAAAATAAATCTGTCTGGATTTTTAAAAAAAAAATTTTTTAAGGTAAAGTGCAGGTTAATTTGTTTCATTTTTACTTTATATTTTGTATTAATCATTTTTATGTATTTATTTTTTTGGGTTGTAGAACGAATAATTTGAGTTTCCATTATTTTTTATGGGAAATAATTTTCTTTGATTTACGAGTGTTTTGGAATACAAGCCCCCTCCTGTAATGAATTGTGCTCGTAATCCAAGGTTCCACTGTATGAAAAATTAAACTAGAGACGTTTTCGGAGAAGTTGTGAAGTACGGGCAGAGATATGCATGACTTTTCCAGATGAAAATTGTGAAAATGTAGGCCACAGTGTTCCTGAGATATGATGATTAACCTGTCCTGGGAGTGTGAGTGTGTGTTTAAGTGGAGGGGTTGATCAGTTCATCAGTTGATAAACAATTCAGCTGCACAGCTGACCTACACACAGAGTTTATAACAAGATTTGTTCCATAGAATTAAATAGGAAATGACTCTGCTGTTTCTTGGAGGCATATCTTGGGAACCGTTAGTTAGCGCGGAACCAGCTGAAGGTTTTAATATAAGATTCATTGGGGTTTGTACAAAATTGAGTAAGAGTTGGAGAGAGAGAGAACTGGATGTAGTATTTTGCTGCTTTAGTCTTTCTAACCTCTAGAATCCTATTGATATTTTGAGTATTTTTGATTGTATTGATTTAGATCAAAACTGTTCAAAACTGAGGGAGTTATAACCAAAAAAAAAAAAAAGCAGAAAACCATCTGTTGCATTCATTCCTGGGTTGAGAACGTCTGGGTTGCTTCATGGTCCTATCCCTTCATTGTTATGACCCGCATTATTTGATAATGAGAAAAAAATTTTAACATTTGCACCAACAATTGTAAGTGTCCCCCTACCTATAATAATAAGAATTTATTATCAAACATGAATCAGGTGCCCTGGGAATGCAATGCTGGTGGTAATGATGCTGATCGTGCTCATTTATTTACATTTATTTTAAAAAACTATCAGTAAAACAGATGGCATAAAAGGACAGCGATCTGGATGGATTTCACAACTAACAAAGAAAGCACAAATAAACTGTGAAAAAATATGCCCGCGAGAAGCAAAGGCCAGGCTGTCCGGTCCGATGCCAGAGAAAAGTCAATGCAGCACAAATCTCTGAATAAATTAAATGTTGGCCATAAGAGAAAAACACCAGAACTCACAGTTCACTGCAGCCTGATGCGCATGTGGCCCCGCAGGCAAACAGCTCAAATCGCCACCCCAGCCTCCAAATCCCTGGATCCCAATGTGAACGGACACCCATGGGATGCACCGGACAAACTCGTCCAATTCACAATGCCCCGCCCCGTAAAGTACAGCACCCAGAGCATCTGCTGCCAATGTCCTTGTGCCAGACACCACTGCACACCCCAAGAGGAAACCCAACTCCGAGCTCGTGTTAATGTAGATGCAACTCTAGTTTTAAACAATCGAGAAACAATCGTTCAACATGGATCTCATTTTATAATATCATTGTCCATGGCGACCTGGTGTGTGTGTGTGTGTTTTCAACAAAACAATAGAACATTATTGATAGTAGTAATATTGTGTAGTAATATTAATCATAATTTAACAAGAGCAAATGTTTGTAATTAGTATTGTTCTATTTGTGTCTCTCTTTTGCATCCGAAGTGGTGATGTGTGGGAGAAGATCACCTACGTCATTCATTCTCTCCCTCTCTCTCTCCTTCCCAATGTCAGAATGTCAGGCATGCTGTTTATGTCTCTGTCCATTTCTCCGAGGTGTGTGTGGGAGTCGAACCCTGTGGTTCGGGTCATCTGCAGTGTTGGTGAGTCACACACTCTCCCGGCTCGTATCGCACGCTGAGTGAAGGCCCGTACGACCCATACGACCTTCACGACCTCTCCAGGCACCAGCTGACATCATCTCCAGCCACGATCCTGTACACAGGGAAGGTTAATGCTCATGAAAGTGGATGCTTTAATAAACATAATGCCTGTGATCTGCGCCGGAGCCGAGTTCATGTTCGATTTGTAAAAGCTAACAGAAGGGCAAAAAGGATCTTCGAACAAAAAGTTATAAAACAAGAATAAAAACTAAGATGCTACAATTAGATATGAGGGCTGATTTTAAAGCAACAAAATACATTTTGGTACAGTTGTCTTGTGCTGGAGCTACAACTCTAATGTACTGTAGATAATCTGCAAAGCAAGATTAAAGCCTCTAGTTTTCAGTTTAGCATTAAACAGCATAAAACCACTAAACGGAAAGAGACACCTTATTAGCATCACTGTTCACAGAAACATAAAGCATGAATAGAGGAAAAAGCACTAAATACCCCTTGAGTATAATTATTGATGAGATCCTGCAATCGTCGTTCCCATGAACATTCGATGAGTGGAACGCCTGATCACTGAAAATCAGCGGATTACTTTTCCAAGAGACACATCAGTCTGTGTGAACTGTAAACACAATCATTCACCTACACCACTGACAGGAGCTGGGGTAAACGTGCTTGAGGATATGTACCTGTTTTTGCAGACAGCCACTTTACATGAAAATCAGTCTCTTTTACACGTCCTCAACACGTTACTGCACACACATTACTCGTCACATAGCACGTTTAACTCACACTCTTGGCGGAATGTGATCACGCTGAATGTGACAATCCTGACTCATGTTGTGTGAGAACGGCCTGGTGAGCGTTTAAAAACAGCAGCACATAAAAACAGACTTGCTGTTTATACTAAATCCTGGCTACAAGCACCACGAGAGATATGAGAAAGATGGCACCGCTCAAGCGAGAGCTTTTTGTCACTGATCCGGCGAATAGAGAGATTTCACATTCAGAAATAAACGCATTAAAAAATGCGCGTTTAAAAATAAATCACAATTCATAGTTATACTGCGGCATGTTTGCCTGGAAATGTTCCACTTTTACCCATGAACAAGCTAATGCTAAAAGATGAGTATTGGTTGAACAAATTGCAAATTAAAGATTATGATATACTTTATATTATGTTCATACAGTATAATGACAGATTCCATGAAAATAAACGTGTTAAAATAAAAAAGAAACAAAAAGAACATTTATTATATATACATTTTATTATATATAATGAACAATAACATTCATTCATCTTCTATACTGCTTTATTCTGTATTCCAGGGCACAGGTACCTGAAGGTCATCCCAGGAGACTCAGGGCATGGAGCATGGTACACCCTGGACAGGGTGCCAATACATTGCAGGGCACACACACACACACACATTACAGGCAAGTTTGGGAACGGCAATTAACCTAATCTGCATGTCTCTGGTCTGTGGGAGGAAACCAGAATATCCAGAGGAAACCCACCAAGCATGGGGAGAACATCCAAACTCCACACACACTACACTGTTAACCACTACACCACTGTACCACCTCAGCCATAACGTTGCAACACAAAACATTATGCCTAGTTGTCTATAGGTTCCAAGTCTTCCCCAGGGGCAGCTCTGACCCCTCCACTAGCTCTCTAGGGTTGTGCTGTGTTATGTCTGACACCAGGGTATGTGGATCCTTTTGGTCTTGTGGGTTGGCTCTCCATGGATCAGACCAGTTTCCAGCCAATTCCAAGGGTTCTTGATCGGATTGGGATCTGGGGTGTTAATAAAGCACTCTCTCTAACTATCTATCTACTCCCCAGACTACGTGAGCTGTGGTGCAGTGGGTAGTCATGTTATCCGATATGATCAGATTACTTTTATTATAGTGGTGTCTCAAGGGTTAGTGTTAGTCCAGTAGTAACCTTTTTCCCAACATAGTACACCGGTACACAACTTTCAACACAAATGCGTAATGTTCTTCAGACTCCAGGAAAGCCAACCCCAGCATGTGGAGATGCTTCATCTGTGCTCTAATCCGTTGTGTGGCGACACTAAGATTAGCTAAATCTCGTTGAGCACCCGAGGTTCTGCATGCAGAGTCCGGATCATTCCAGCTTGTTGTGTATAGGTTCCCCATCTTTCCCCAGGAGGAGCTCTGACCCCTTGGGGCATGACTTCACTAGGGGTCTAGGGTTGTGCTGTGGTGTCTGACACCAGGGTCTGTGGATCCTTTTGGTGTTGTGGGTTGCCAGGTGTCCTCTCCATGGATCAGACTCGTTTCCAGCCCATTCCATGGGTTCTTGATCGGATTAGGATCTGTGGAGTTTGAAGGCCGGGAACGCTTTGCCTCCTAGTTATACAATTTCCCTTTGGGATTAATAAAGTACTCTCTCTAATTATCTATCTCTCTCACAGAAGCCAACCTTCACACGTGCTCTATTCCGTTGTGTGGCAACACTGAGGTTAACTGAATCTCGCCGAGCGCCTGAGGTTCTGCATGCGGAGTCCGGATCGTTCCGGCTGAGATGTGGAACTTGACTTCGGTGCTGAGAGTGTGTGATTAGTGTGCAATGAGCCAAGAGTTCTCCTCCTCCACCTGAAAGAGCTCTGGGCACCTAGATAAAAGCCACCGTATAAAAGTAATCTATCAGCCACAGATGTTATTAGCTGTGAAATTGTTCACACCGTGTCCTGGTGTTAGGCCGCCTGCACCATCATGGTCAGACAGGTCCGGCAGACGTGGATGGAGTGTGTGGACAAACGAGACGCACGGACAAAACAGTGCAGTGCGGCAGCATACAGCAACAGTGTTTATAGCCGGATGATGGATGGACTGATCTGAACTGATTTCCTTTAAAGGAAGTTCCTTTTATTTTATTTGCTTGAATTCTTTCTTTCTTTCTTTTTTTTTACTTTTCAGTATGCTTAAACATTCAGTTGGGTGTCCAGTGTGTGTGTGTGTGTGTGTGTGTGTGTGTGTGTGTGTGTGTGTGTGAGTGAGTGTGTGTGTGTGTGTGTGTGTACAGAAAAAAACATGAGGAACAAAATCCCTGCCTTTTGAAACATTAATTTCTCATGTTTGTATTGGCCAAGGTTTAAGCAAGCTAGGTAGATTGTTAGACACCCCCCGCCCCCCCTCCCCCTTATGTGACCTCATATAAGGACAGCCCCTCCCCCAGCTTGTTATTCACCTCTGCTGTTCTCTGAAAGAGCGTGGCTCAGCTGTAACTCATGTACATAAACACTGAATTGGTACATTTGAACGAGGAGTGAAAATGGTATCTGAGGGGTATTTCAGCTGGGGCACTAACACTAACACAGAGAGCTCTGGGACCTGTGTTAAATAAATGGTAAAAAATGGGACCATTAAGATTTTCTACATGTTGCCGAAAGAAATATGTGCGTATGCTTGTTTTTTTTTAACACGAAGAGAGAAAAGTAAAGCGAGGCTGGTAAAGGAACGACTGTTTATCGCTGCTATAATGTAAGTGAGAAGGGGAACTAACATCTGTGTGCTACCTCTGCTTCATCACCCCACTACATCATTGATTATTTTCCTGTAAAAGCATGACAATAGGTGTTTCCTGCTTGTATAAATGGAATTACTGGAATTAACAACAAACACAAACCACAAAACAGTCTTTAGTTGAGCAATGGCATGTGTGTGTGTGTGTGTGTGTGTGTGTGTGTGTGTGTGTGTGTGTGTGTGAGTTTTACTCAGTCAACAGATGGGAGTCACTATAAGATGAACTAGATGATGATGATGATGATGATGATGAATTATTCCTCCTAGCATAACATTATTATACTAACTGACCTTTCATATAGTGCTCACGTCCTAAAGTCCCGAATGGGGTGTAAAGCTGATAATGTCCTGGTGCAAAAAACAAACACACACACACACAATCCTGCGGTGGCTCTCTTGGGGTTGCCTAGTTACCAGACAGTTGCCTGTCATCGCTCCTTGACTCCTGTCTTGTCTCCTGTGATTTGAAACAGTGGCTCTTCTGCCGCACAAAAGCTTCTTGAAGGCGGGACAAAAGCATCAGCATCATCACAGAGACGATCCGGGCGACAGGACACGGGGAGACACGATGTCACGAGCGGTCACTGCTCAGAAACACCTCGCTCTTATCACACATACAACAACATTTTCTTTTCTTTATTTCCCTCCCTTTCCTGTTTCTTCCCAGCAGCAGGTTAAACGACTTCATTTGCATCGAAATGTGCAGAATTTGCGTTCTTTCACTAAACCTGCAGAATGATGTATGATATTTTAATATCCCCAGCTCTGTTTTGAATAATCTCTTACCTCTGAAGGTAGAAGATTATTCACGTGCAGGTTTAGAGACCTGTGGTGTGTGTGTGTGTGAGGGAAGAAATTTATAAACCTAACATGAAACACATAAATACAGCTTTCAAGCTAAAAAATATAAAATGTGAGCAAGGGCTTTACTTTATTTTTGGTTAACTTTAAAATAGTATTTTTTAAATGTAATTTTAAAATATTAACGCGTTAACGCATGTGATTAGTCTAGAAATTTTAACCCGTAACTATTTTTTTTTTAACAGAAATTAATCATATGACCAAAGTTTGACCCTATTGGCTTCCCATAATGGCGGCGCAGTTACGCGACCACGTGTTACACAGGCACGATTAGCGCGGATAATAAGGTGACTGAGGAAACAAATCTTTATCTTATACTGTAAGTGCGAGTGAAAAGATTGTATTGGTGCAATTCCTACTTATGAGCACCACGCCTTAAACATGCACTATGGAGAATCAGACACTATATTGAAAGAAAAAAAAAAACACACTCTTGAGAGATCAGTGTGTGCACTCGCGGCCTTGAAGGCATTCATCCTGACGATATTTCAGGCCGTAATCTTGTCTCTATGGCCATTTTGTCACGTCGTGTTTCTGCGATGACGAATTGAAGCGCAGCGGCGTGAGGCCCGCTCTGCTCCGAGCCGAGAGATGCCTTGACATTTATTGTCTCAATGCGAGGATAACGCTTCCGCCCTGACGCGTATTTCAAAGCCGGAGTGAAGCGTAACCCTCACTCTTGCTCATTCTCACTGTATTCTCTGAGGCCCTTGTCTGGGACGGTTACACAACTGCAGTACGGTTGGTGTTTTAAAGTGTCCTTGCCTTTAATTAAAATTTCTTATCAGCCGAGTGTCAGGGGCAGCCGGGGTTCTGGCAACAAATCAAGAGAAAATAATTCACTGTGGAGAGATTGGTTATTACTCGCTGTATTATGTGTGCTTCAAACAAGCAATAGATAAGCTCTCTGTGTGTGTGTGTGTGTGTGTGTGTGTGTGAAGAACATTGCAGGCCATCAAATAGTATAGAACCAGATTACAATCAAATCATTCTGAAATCTGTACATGGATCTATCTATCTATCTATCTATCTATCTATCTATCTATCTATCTATCTATCTATCTATCTATCTATCGTTTGTTACCAAATGATTTGATATTTGCTGATTGATTGTTTATTTATTTATTTATTTGCAAAGAAATTACATTTTAATTTGGGATTATTTTTAATTAACTAATTAATTATTTAATTGTATTAATTTGGCCTGGGGTGAGTCATTAATTTGCAAAAATCGTTTTTAATCTTCATATTTTGTATTTTTTTACATTTATATTTTGTAAAATCTATTAATTTATAAAAACAATTTTTCATGGTTTATTTATCTCAAACTAATTATTGTTGTTTCGTTGATCTTTTATTTATTTATTTATTTTTTATTTATCCTTCAAAGCACTCAATTCTGAAGGGATCTCTCTCTCTCTCTCTCTGTTTCCCCTCTCTTATTAATTTATTTATTTGCAAAGAAATAAAATTTTAATTGTGCATTATTTGTTCATTAACTAATGAATCATTTTATTTAGTTGACAGTGGATGAGTGTTATTTATTTGTGAATATAATCTTCATATTTTTTATTTTACATTTTTATTTCATTTTGTCATGTACATATTATTAATTTATAAAAGTAAATAAATAAATAAACAACCATAGTTCTATTTTTCAGGGATTATTTATTTCAACCTAATTATCGTTGTTGATCTTTTAGCTATTTATTCATCCTTCAAAGCACTCGATTCTAAAGTGATAGTTTTTCACTTTCTCTCTCTCTCCCCATCTTATTTATTTATTTATTATATATATTTTTTTATTTTACTCATTCACTATTTATAGTTCCATGTAAATCTTGTGAAGAGCAATTCCATGCCAAAGTCAATCTTACTAAAGGGAAAAGAAGTCAGCATAATACAAACCACACTGATCCACTTAAATACATACAAATTATATAGTAAATAAAATACATTTCCTTCTACTGATTAAAAAATATAAAGATAAAGAGAGGAAAAGAAAGAAAGAGAAAAGGATGATAAAAAGTAATTGATAATTTAGTAATTTCATAGTTACATTTCCAGAATTCCTATGTTAGGTGTTTCATGTTTAAGTTCACTATTCCAGCATCTTCTTTATATAATGTGTGTAGAGGACTGATTCAGACACGTCACATCCATAAACGGAAATGTCACACCCTTGCGTGACGCAAGTCTACCCGAAATCATTTATTCCAAAAACAGTATTTTTAAATCTACACTTTTCCTGTAACTTTCAACTTTCTTTCATTCTTTTACACAGTAAATACAAAGAGTGTGTAGAAAACTCTCACGTAAAAGTTTGTTCGATGTCACATCAATATCACTAACAACTGTAAAATAAATGCACAAAATAAAATAACTGTAAAATTAATGCAGTGCTAATAAAGTGGTTGTAAATGAAGATATGAATTTGGAGGATTTGTTTGTTTTGCCTGAAGAGTTAACATTAAAAATTATTCCAAATTAATTCACTGATACTAACGTATAGTCCACGATCTGAGGCTTTTTGTCACGTCCGTAACCCTGAAACCGTTCTTTTATTAAACATTTTTTGCCAAATCACCTTCCGTTGTAATTTTTTTTTCTTTCTAAACCACATCATATGTAAATGTTTATATATCGATTTTCTTTTGCAGCGAGCCAGTTTGCATTTAATTTAGGTTGAATGTAACTTGTTTGTTTATAAACAAAAAGACCCCCTTTGTACAGAGTGCCTTAAAGACAGTTAATGAGGAACGTTTAGCAGCGTATACACGTCTGTGTGCTAAACATCAGCGGAACCACGGGACTATGGAGAGACGATAGAATGTAAACATGTCATTAGTGCAGTTCAGCAGTGCTGTGTATGTGTGTGTGTGTATGTGTGTGTGTGTGTGTGTGAGTGTACACATCAGTAATTACAGTTTCAGTTGGAGTTGGATGATTTTGAGAAAACTGTGATGCGCTGCTGAGGGAAAAAATGTTGAAGTTGCAGACACACAGGATGACAACAAGGCAATTATATATATACTCAGCAAAAAAAGAAACGTCCTGTGACTTTCAACTGTTCTTGCTGTGAGATGTTACCCCACTCTTCCACCAAGGCACCTGCAAGTTGTTGTGGCCATCCTGTACCTGTCA
>JAQMYL010000002.1:2116432-2130700 GCA_030014365.1 Clarias pachynema | reverse complement strand
TATAATTACCCACATTCATCCATACAGGCCACACCTCCTTCACTGAATACCCAGAGACCACACCTCCTCCACTGATATACCTTCACTGTCATACCAAGAGGCCACACCTCCTCCTCTGAAATAGATAAAAGCCACACCTCCTCCCCTAACACACCCAGAGGCCACACCTCCTCCTATAATTAAATACCTAAAAGCCACACCTCTTCCACTTACATAGCTAGAAGCCACACCTCCTCCAATTAAATACCTAAAAGCCACACCTCTTCCACTTACATAGCTAGAAGACACACCTCCTCCATTGACACACCCAGAGGCCACACCTCCTCCAATTAAATACCTAAAAGTCACACCTCTTCCATTGACATACTCAGAAGCCACACACCCCAATTAAATACCTAGAAGACACGCCTCCTCCGCTGACACACTAAAAAGCCACACCTCTTCCACTCACATATGTAGAAGCCACACCTGCTTCATTGACACCCTCCTAGGCCACACCTCCTCCAATTGAATACCTAGAAGACACACCTCTTCCACTGACATACTCAGAAGCCACACCTCCTCCAATTAAATACCTAAAAGCCACACCTCTTCCATTGACATACTCAGAAGCCACACCCCCCCAAATTAAATATCTAGAAGACACGCCTCCTCCACTGACACACTAAAAAGCCACACCTCTTCCACTCACATATGTAGAAGCCACACCCCCTTCATTGACACACTCCTAGGCCACACCTCCTCCAATTAAATACCTAGAAGCTCACACCCCCTCCACTGACATAAAGTCACACTTCTTTTTTTTATGTGACATCCTCAGAGGCCACACCTCCTTTACTGATATATCTAAGACCACACCTCCTAATATATCCAGAAGCTACACCTTCACTGACATACCAGAGACCACACCCACTTTAGTGATATTCACAGAAGCTGCACATCATTCATAATGAGCACAGTGGGGAAGGAAACCTATTGTAAAGCCTATTTTAAAAGAATTCTCAAAGGACCTACACTTCTATTTGGTATGTTTTGTATGTTTATGTACATGATCAAAACATTTATTCAGATTTTAGGTTTCATTTCATGCATGCAGGCAGCAGACAGGTGCGTAAACGTATCTATTTTTAATTGTAGAGTGCGTACATTATGCGCGTCAAACATGAAATTTGCAATTCACTGCATCTGTGAAATGTAGCAAGACATCAAACCTGTGTAGCTCGCTCTCTCTCTCTCTCTCGCTCTCTCTCTCGCTCTCTCTGTATTTCACAAATCAACCTGCTGGAGACGGTTGGAGTGTATGTGAAGTGAAAAGAGCATATAGGCGGTGAGATGTGTGAATATTCACAGCAGGTTAAGTGCAGTGACTCAGAAGGCCCACGTCTTACAGACTGCAGAGCTTTGAGCTCTTGTTTTTTTTATTTTTTTTTTTATCTTCCTGCTTGATTCACACTCCACTTCTCTCTGTCAGGGTTTCCTCCAAGTCCCTGTAGTGCTCTTCGTGTGGTGCACTCTTCATTTTGCTGCCTAATGACTCCACGGTGAAACGGTGTGGCCGATCACACCACACGACTTCGTGACTGAGAGAGATATTGAAGGTGAAGTAGATGAGATTCTCCTTGAAATTTCCCGGCTCCGGAAAAATGCAGAGAGATTGTGTTGGTCGTCTGTTTCAGGTGCTGCCTCGATAGATCGTTCAGGATTAAATGAAAATCACTCTAGAACACTCTAGTTTTATTATTGATTTATTGTTTTCCATTCACATTTTCTAACAAAAATGGTCTGATGTACCAAATGTTTCGGTTTCTTTCAACTCTGTGAAATATTTAGAAATTCTACAAGTCATTATTTAACACGACTTGCACTACCTGTTAATGCTTTTCATGCTTTTGTTTCTTCATTGATTGTTTTTATTTTTGATTTATTGTTTTTTTTTTTCCCATGCATAATTATTCAGCATTCACACATGCGTTCACATATGCATTCACACACTACGGACAATTTGTGAACGCCAATTAGAATAATCTGGGCTGTGGGAGGAAACAGGAGGACCCGGAGGAAACCCACCAAGCACGGGCAGAACATGCAAACTCCACGCACACAGAGCTTAAGGCGAGAATCGAACCCTGAAGGTACAAGGCAATAGTACTAACCCATGAGCCACAGTGGCTCCATCATGTCCTGATATCAGCCATTAATCAATTAAGAATGAATGAGAGCAATTAATATGTTGTTTGCAAGATGCCGACAGATGAAACATGTGGAAAATCATATAATAGGATCGTTTAAAGATTGATTGGCTCATGAAGAGAGAGTGTTTAAGTACCGATACTTCAAAATTAAAGACAGAAATCGCATTTCGTTACCCACGATAAGTTGAATAATGACACGTGATACCTGCATTCTTATCACTCGTACTTTAATACATAGCAGTTACAAAAGCAGGAGAGGAAAATGTTTGAAATGCAGAATTTCTGTGCCATCAAATCACTTTGATGTCAAACTTTTTTTTTTTTTTTGCATTTTTATTACACTGTCCAGGAAGATTATCTTCTTAAACCTTTTCACGTTTCATGTTGTCTATAACAAGCACCACTGCAAGCACAATACAGGGAGATTGTTTACCTTATATGGTGATTTGGGGGAGTCTCTTTATGCAAATCAGTGCTGTCATGCAAGAACACTATAATTTCGAGTGTATGGGATTTTATCAGCGGCCATTGTGTATTGCTGTGCATATACATACATGAATAACATTTTGTTATCTGCTGCATGCAGATGGCTCTTATACACAAATCTATCACTTCTTTTCAGCCCACTTTGACAAATAACAGGAAACCTTGTATTTTGTTCAGAATTTCAGAACTTTTTAACAAAGAATGTCAAACATGTCTGGCACTCCATGTATCATTTGCTCATTATTTTTTTTTTCTTCTTCTTTGACTTGTCTAGAATTTCTGGAAAAGGATGGTCAAAGATGACTAGAGCTCCCTGTAGCATTTGCTCCTAGTGTGTTCCAATCAAATAAATCAACCCCTCTGAAGAAAGTGTGTATAATGAAGCGGGGAGACTCGGCGTATCCTAATTATCTCCACTTCTTCAATCCTTTTATCGCTATACGTTTAACGTAGGCGTGGGCGGCATACTTACGCCTCCATGTATGCTTTAATCGGTGGTGTAATTAGATTGCCAGGCATAGTTGTTTGGTTTTGAAAATCCCTCTATGGTTGCGTATCTGAAATAAAATAAAAGCTCTTGTTCCTTCAGAGGGTCTGCAATCATGGTGACACACACACACACACACACACACACACACACACACACACACACACACGAGCTAATAGAGAGAGTACAAAGGGACTGGCTGTGAGTTCACCCCGAGCAGAGACAAGCTCTATTATAGTTCAAAGAGAATGATGAAGAATGGTTTTATATGAGCCTTGGCTCAAAGCTTTTTTTTTTTTTTTTTTTTTTCCATTAGGCCAGATAGCAGTGGGCTTATTAGAAAGCAGACATGTCAGCACATGGATGTGTGTTCATAACCCCCTCGGGATTAGTCCTGTGTATTATCCCACCACAGCGTCCAAACAGCTTTCGGGTTCAGCTGGATAGAACTGGATCGGGTCCAAATTGCATAATTAGTTTAGAATACGTGTAATCGTGCTACTTGATGAAAAAGAAAAAAAAAAAGATGTTATTTTTCATGTCTGATTGTAAAGCAAGACTTTCTGAATTAGGTACAGTAATCCAGTGAGCTCTGTTAATCCTCTTTGCCAGGCGTATAGCGTGAAAATGAATGCGGGCAGACTGAAATTTGAGGGAAAAGAAGAGAAAGAAACAGGAAAAAAGAGAGAGTGATGATATGTAGAAGATTAGGGGCACATAGTACAGGATCGGGGGTGTTATTATTATTATTATTATTATTATTGTTGTTTTGTGTGTACTGTATGTGGACATCCTTCCTTCATCACAAGACATGCCATACACACCAGTGTAAATCACATCCCATGCTTTACATAACACTCCAGCTCGCTGTATATCATATCACATACATATAGCCCATGTTATAAACACTACTGTGTATCATGTCCCATGGGGTACACATCAAATTCCATTTAATACACACCAGGGCAGATTTTACAGTAATGTATATGTTTATGGCATTTCTTAGACACCCCTTAGGGCATTGCTTGAAGGTGCTCGGATTTGAACTTATGGTTTTCCGATTAGGAGTCTAACATCTTAATAGCTTCAATGATATATTATATTCCCTCTTTCTTTACATACAGTACTGTGCAATATGGAGTGTGTCATGCATTTGGTGTGTATTGCATGGGATATTACATGCACGGTATGCACTGGTGCCTATTACGTGTGTTACATATATTTTAACTGATCGTGAAAAAATCGTGAGCCCCCATGCCTTCATATTAAATTATATTAAGTAATGTTGATTAAATTAAAGAAAGGGGAACACATGTTTTACTGTGACAGACTGCAAAGTGCCTAAAGATGCAGTTTAACAATTGGTTGTTTATGTACCAACCTCAGCAGCAGCGACCTCATTTCCCCTCTCATCTGTTCCAACCCCTCAGCATTCAGCATCAGCAGTATAACTAATCACCGACCTGATCATCTGTCATCATCTGCACCTGTTTCTCACTGGGTCAGGACTTAAGTTAGATGTTTTTTATGCTTAAATGATTCCTAGGTCACTGTGTAGCTTAACAAACAAAACACGTTCCTCAGAAATGGCTCAGGTACAGGGACTTGGAGTGAACAAAACGAGAGACAAAAACTTGCCAAAAATGAGAGCTGAAAAAGTTCTTCAGGTATCCTGGAAAACTATTCCTCAAGACCACAGTAAAAAACAAACAAACAAACAAACAAACAACAACAAAAAAAGTTTGACTATTTGGATGCAAAATATAAAGAAATGGGCGGGCAGGGGTGGGATGGGTCGTTAATACTTGTGCACAGTCATTGTGCAGTTATTGTGTAGCCACTTCAAGGGAGAACAAAAGAGTCGAGGGATCCAGATCCATCTTGTTATCAGTTTAGGAATATGTTAAAGTTTCCGTAATGTCTGCCCGTTCATTAGGCTGTGAGTTTGGTTATATTTGGAGAAATATAAAACAACACTGGATAAAAAATTAAAAAAATCTCATGTACTGGAATCAACAAAAATAACTTAAAGTGGCTTAAAGTGAGAGTCCTATTAGGATCAGGCATAAACTGGACTAACGTAGCTGAGGTTGAGGAACAATCAAAGGCAGAAATCACACACCATACTGACGCTCCTGGGCTTGTCCAGGATATTTTTTCCAAATTGGTGCTTCAGAAGTTCTGGTTTATGGTGTACACCTTCCTCTTGAATCTTTTTATTTCTTCAGAGAAAGGGAAATGAGTCCAATGATGCAGTGGCGTCAGGTGGACTTTCACTTCCGCTCGGAATGCAGCTGATCGACCAGCTTGTTTTATTTTCAGAGCAAACACCACTCTGTGATTTATCCAAAGCAACTGAGTCAGCCTGCAACACAGGGAACGCTCGGAACACCAATAATTTTAGACGTGTGAACCAAACCTGTGCTGAAATATCTCTGATTCAGGCACAACCATGACAAATGACTACCTGACGAATAAAACCTGATCCTGATTCTGACTGCGTGGGTTGTTTGAACACCTTCTTCTCAAGGTCTAAAGGCCTGCTTTTCTTTTTGAATGAAATAGCATCAGTGGCATCAGGAGAGGGACAGTTGATTTTTCATCACATTTGCATTCCTAAACCCTCTGTCATGTCCTCTGACTGAAACGAACCAGTCAAGGAATCTTTTTTTTTTTTTCCTAATCAGGAAAGACATGAGTGGATGTATTCTCTTGACAGCGCCCAGGCACAAGACCACGCTGCATGCAGATTGAGCAGGTCAGATGCCTGAGATTGTATAAAGCTCATTAATGCGGCAGAAGGTATTCAAATTTATGGAGGCGCTAACGTCCATAGGAGATAAGGAACAATGCTACAGAATACCAATTAAGCACTTTTAATGATGGCAGGAAACAGGAAACCTGTATAATACCCAGAGCTCGCCAATGATTGATCTAGCTGTGTGATTTTTTTTCTCCACCGTTCAGAAAAGAAATGTTGTCCTTAAATTGAACTGGCAGCCTGTCAGAATTGTCCTCCACATTTTTTTTTTTTTTTTTTTTTATATATATATAAAACAGTAAAGTTTTATTCGTGCTGTGTTTCATTCAAGGCCCTTGTAAATGTGGACTAACGGCACACTTTCTGTACAATGTCAAATATCCTGTAGCTATACGTCTACATTCATGCTCTCTACTGTAGATATGAGCTGAATAATTCATGACGCTGCATCCTGTCATGTTGAGATGTACAATGTCAGCGCTAACTTCAGTTACCTGATGATCTTATTAGTGCTTGATGCTCCAGTCTGTCCCTCCATGCTTTTTTATGCACTTTATTACATCCAGATGTACAAGACTCTCATGGAGCAATTAGAGTCAAACTCTCTCAAAGGACTTCTCTGTCTCTGGACAACATGAACACAGGAGCCAGGATCATCCTAGAGCAAGTGTGCTAGTGAAAAACTCAATAACTCACAATTTCCTACTCACTGTAATGGTTTTCCTTTCTTTGGGATTTTTCTTTTCCTTCCTTCCCTTTTTTTTTTTTTTTCTTCAAACTGAGTTTGATATGATAATGACCATCTGATAACTGTGTTTTTTGACAACCAAAAATATAAACCCATATTAAATTTGTAAAAAAAAAAAAAAAAGAAAAAAAGAAAAAAGAACTAAAATAGCAGTCATTTGTGCATAATATTTTACATTTCTTTCTTTAAAATATAACGAATTAATTAGTAGTTTAAATGAAAACTTAGTTTTGTTTTCCTTTTTTAATCTCTTATTCCCGCTCTAATAGTAATAAATACATGAATAAATAAGAAGAAAAAAGAAAGAAATGTAAGAAAAAATTTATAATGTTTTTCATTTTGAAAGAGTTTTTATCTTGCACTCAATTTCAAATAAAACTTCTTTTGCTTTTTTTTTCTTTCTTTAGCATTTCTTTTCTTTATTGTTGGAAGCCTGTGCATTTTCCTTCCTTTTTTTTTTATTATTATTATTTTTCACATTCAATTTCACATTCAATTTCATCTGCTTGCACATATAGAATATATACATAATTCTCCTTTTTTCTCCCCACAATTTCACATTTATTTTATTATTATGTTTAATGTAAAACTGTTCTGTTAATATTAAAAAAAAAATCTTTTTCATCCCCCCTCGGGTTTTTAATCTCTGTTTTTAATCCCCTCATCCCCCGCCCCTTGAAAGTGGCTTTTATAGCATTTAAAAAAAAAAAAAGTTACATATTGCTAACAAAGTCCTTTGTCTGAACTCTCACTGAAGGGGAAAAAAAGCAAGCAAAGAAATAATGACTCCAGTAGTTCTCAGAGGATAATGGATTCATTAATGGCGCCTGGATGACAAATGTATCTATTAAGCGTGTTTTAAATGAAATAAAAAATGAGACAAAAATTCACATTACACATATGATCCTTCAGGAGGCTAATAGCTGTACGATTGTGCTGTGAATCTATAAAAGCTTTATGAAGCATAAATTCCCATGTCTTCCAAACAACCTCGAAACACTTTAAATATTCCAATATTCCGGACGAGGACGGCAAATCTAAATAATCACCGTGCAGGTTTTCTCCATAAACGCAGGAATATTGATATTAGGCCCCAGGCGCGGTCCTCCACCAATCTCGACCCATAAGGCGATATATCACGTCATCCAGAAGAGCGAGTTAAAATGCAGCTGGAGCAAAGCTTTTGTTTTGCGGAATTTATGAGCGTCATTACAAAAGCAGCAGCAGCAGCAGAGATAAAAAGCTGCCTGAGCGGGAGAATAGTGCTGAGAGCTGGGGATTGAGGCTGCACGAATCATCCATTTCATCTCACACCATGCAAATCAATGAAGCCCGGCTCTGAGGCACAACACCGCCGGCCAATCAGCGAGCGGCACACTACTCTACTCAGATTAGCCCAGGTGCAATTATTCTTTCTTTTTGATTTAATCAGGTTTTGATTTAGGTGACAAATGGGAGGGGAAGAGATATTTAATCCCATTTAATGTGATGTAATTTAATAGAACCAAACATATTTTAATATAATATAAAAATGTCTATAGTTGTAAAAGTGGTGAAGTTTTCTACAAAAAGGTTTGACACTTACATTTATTCACTATATACAGTATGGAAGGAGTCTCCGGTTCCAGTGCTTTATAACAGCTCTAAATATAGGCTTTCTAACATTGGTCATAAGACAAGCTGCAATTTCTTCAATTTTCAATGAGAGAATTAATGATTATAGTTGCTATAACATAAGTAAGAGCAGGAACTATCATGTGTTGTTCAGTCAATAATAAAAGGTAATCATTCAAATTTATTTTTTTAATATTTGAAAATGAATAAATAAATCAAACATGCTGTTATAAGAAAGTAATCAACTTGAGAGTGGTTACAGTAACTCTGCTTCATCACACCTCCCTGTCACTGATTATTTTCCTGTAACAATAAAAACAAATCAAAACTGCACTTTATTCCTTACATTCAGTATAATATCAATTGAAACACTGAAATATACATTAACAGAGCGAAAAAAGGAATGATACAATGTACATTGATGTACTGGCTGCTGAGCTCCAGGAGGTAGCAGCTGAACTGAAAATAGAAAACGGATGGTGCTGCATGGTTATTTATTATTAAAAGACCATTCTACTGAAACACACTGTCTCCTCAGAGAACACCTACAGATGTGGCCAGGAAAAATGCGCTGATGGATTGAGCAGAACAACGCGCTACCTGTGTGACAGGCTGAGAGAGAAAAGAGGATTCTAAAGGAAGGATGGCTCTCTTTAATACGTGTCCTAGCCACATGAGACACAGCGTGGGCTGAAGAGTGCTTCAGACTTGCTTCAGTATTTAGGACGTCTGGGCTTTCGAGGAATTCCCATCGGAAATCTTTAGTGGGATTTTAAGTGGTATTAAATGGTCAGTTGACCCGTGAAGGATACGCAACGTTAATAGGAGTACACAGTCTATTATTGTACATATGATTAGCCATAATATTAAAACCACCTACGCCACTACTGTAAATCAGCTGCTTTAACATCAGTATAACAGAGACCTCTGAAGGTGTATGTGTGCGGTATTTGGAACCAGGACATTATCAGCTGATCCTTTAAGTTTGGTTAAGTCCTTATTTGTCGCATCTACATTACTGCATATATGAAATTCTTTATTCTTCACATATCTCAGCCTCTGGTCAGAGCGCAGGGTCATCCATTATACGGCGCCCCTAGAGCAGACAGCCTTAAAGGCCTTGCTCAAGGGCCCAACAGAGGCAACCTGTTGGAGATGGGCCTCGAACCGCCGACCTTCCGATCAGTAACTCAGAGCCTTAACACACTGAGGCACAGCCTGCTTTATGTCCTGTAAGTTGTGAGATGGGGGATCTATGGATTAGAATTGTTTTTCCAGCATGTTACATAGATGCTCGATCAGATTGAGATCTTGAATTTGGAATTTGGAGGCTGAGTCAACACCTCGATCTTCAGTGTGTCAGGGCGCATGATCCTGCTGAAAGAGACCACTGCCATCAGGGAACACCATTTCCATGAAGGGGTTTAATTTGGTCTGCTGCAATGTTTAGGTAGGTGTTATACTGTAGGTCAGAGTAACATCCACATGAATGGCAGGACCCAAGGTTTCCCAGCAGAGCATTACCCAGAGCATCACCTCCAACAACTCGCCTTCTTCCTGAAGTGCATCGCGGTGCCACCTTTTCCCCAGGGAAGCGACACACACACACAGACACACACGGCCATCCACATGATGTAACAGACCAGGCTACCTTCTTTCATTGCTTGCTGGTCCAGTTCTGACGCTTACCTGCCCTTTGTAGGAGCTTTCTGTTGTAGACATGTGTCAGCACTATACACAACAAACTGTTTGACACCTTTCCATCAGAGCCAGCATTCACTTTGTCAGCGGTTTGTACTACAATGGCTGTTCTTTTGGATCAGACCAGACAGACCAGAACAGACTGACCCATGCACATCAGTAAGCCTTGGCCGCTCATGACTCATGTCACCAGTTCACAGATAGTTTGACTGCAAAATCAGATGAATTCTTTAATCCTTAGTCTAGTCTTTTTTGACAAAAATGAAGTTGTTCAAAAGAAGCAAAACGCATTACAAACTGATATAGAATATTTTGTGCATGTTTTCTTTGAGGCACAAGAAAGTCACAAAAAAATAAATAAAATCACAAATGCCAGAATATTATGTCAATATTTTTTGGTTATATCAGTGTGACCCTAGAAATAGACTTTTGTAACAACAGGGAAATCAGCCTGTAGTTGTCTTTTTATGGCAAGGTAAATGTGCAATTTGGCATCACTAATGTGATAATTGAGTTTTAATAATAATAATAATAATAATAATAATAAGTTACTTCGGTTTCCTCCAACAGTACAAAGACATGCAGATTAGGATAATTGGTGTTCCCAAATTACCCATAGTGTGTGAATAACTGTGTGAGTGCATGTGTGTATATGTGTGTGTTCCCTGCGATGGATTGGCACCCTGTCCAGGGTGTACCCGGCATTGTCCCCTAAGTCTCCTGGGAAAGGTGCCAGGCCCTTTGCAATCCTGAATACAGGATAATGTGGTACAGACCATGAGTGAGTCGGTGAGAATGCTGAGGACTAAAAACTACACAAACTGTTCAGTTCACAGCATCTTCAGCCGCCTCCTGCACCTGTTTCAGTTTCACTTTGGTAGGTGACAACAGCATTATTACAAAAGTCCATGACTGCAGGGGAAAATGAGTAGCAGTAACTACTCACAGCAGTCACTCTTTTTCCCTGCTGATATTTTTTCGGCCACCGATAAAATAACGGAAAGAAACCGTGTACTTGGCTCTTTATGGATGTGTTGTGTTTTGCTTATGAAATGCAGTTGTTCATGATCATCTTCTAAATATAGGACACGTAGCAGCTTTTAAATTAAAAGAGTTTTTAAAGAAACCTTGTGCGTATGGCAGGGAATCTACCAGAATGAGGAAAAGTCTGAAAAAATAGTATTCATTGCATTTTGTGGTAAATCCCTTTAAAAACATTGATGTTTTCCCATGAAATCACTTTTTCAAGACTGACATTAAGGCAACATGGTGTGAGCCATTAACTTTTTCAGATCACCCATGGTTTCACAATGACTAATTTTTATTGAAAAGGTTTATTTCACAGAAGTTGTGTAGTATTTGCTTATTTAAATCTGTTGAAATACCTTTAGCAAAGATCATTTCATAGTACATTCCTGATTCTCAGCCTGTGTTATTGGGATAAGAATAAGAAATTTGTCCATGACAAACAAAGTGCAGCTACTGAAAAGGAATGAATGAATATACAGTACAAATGTGTGTGGGTGCCAACAACATTACTTTGTTGTCTTCATACGTAAATTGACTATGACAGTTATTAGTGGCGTTAAAATGTTTTCATTTTGGAATCAATTGTGATAAAAATGACAGCTGAAACTCTGTGAATTGAAAGCATTAATATAAAAACAGATTTATACTGTACATTACAACTCTTTCATAACTGCTTATCTTTTATTTTCTTTTATTTCACACTTAACCTCACAGATCAAACTAAATTTGAGACGAACCCAGAGCAGTACTCAGGCTGAGCATGATTAATTGAGACGAATTGGCTTCATTGGACTGCATTAAGCTCGTGTCCTTCTGCAAAGCTGCAATAATTCTCAGTGACAGTAAATAACCATGCCAGGTCTTAAATAAATAATAATAAATCAGTTGATATAGGGCCAGAAATACTGTACATTTTGTAACAGCAGATCCTTACATCAGTACTTGCCACCTTCATCTTGTTAGCAGACTTATTATAAATAGCGTACATGCGCTTCATTATTTTAGTTCCTCCTGGAGTGAAATATTCCATCTCTAACCTACAAGGGTTAATTCTCAACAATTAAAATCCAGACCTGTTGGGAAATAATGTGTGAAATGGGCGGAGCCATCGGTGGTAGTGATGGGATCCTTGATTCAATTTCCTGAGTAAATTCAATGAATCAAATGTCTTGCGTTTTGGTTGGGGGTGGGGTTATCCTAGATTTAAAAAAATCCTATCAAGACAGAAAAGATTCATCAAAGGATAATGGTTAACCAGAAGAACTTTTGATTACTTTGCAAATATTTCCGTCTAAGTGGATGACGTCCCATGGGCCTAATAGCCTGTTTTTTTTTTTTTTTTAAGTTTTCATTTTCACCTGTCTGTATTATGCATTCAGAAAGACAGAGTTTAACAGTTTAACTTTGGTGAAAATATATTTTCATGTCTGCTGTAGTCATTTCTGCTCCATTATTGGCGCTAATGTTCCCTGCCGAGGCACTTTTGCCCACAAGTCATTAATTTTAGGTGAGCAGAGAGAGGTTTCATATCATCCCTAGAATATTGTAAAATAATTGGCTGTTTCGTGGCCTCAGTATCAAAAAGCAGCCATTGTTTCTAAGCATATTTAAATTGACCCAGGTTCTTGAAGAACTTGGAAGTAAGTAATTTCATTTAAGCCCAGGATTGAAGCCACATTTCTTTGTTCTCTCGTGAGCCATATTAACCTTAAAACCTGAAAAGATACCATCGAGACCAAATCACTCTCTGTAACATTTTCTCATTTGTGCTGGTTTAAAATATGAAGTGTTTTTTTTCCCCCCTAATATCAATTCAATTCAGTTTTATTTATATTGAACTTTTAACAATGGTCATTGATGCAAAGCAGCTTTACACTCACTCACTCATCATCTATACCGCGTTATCCTGTATTCAGGTTTGTGGGGGGCCTGGAGCCCATCCCAGGAGACTTAGGCCATGAGGTAGGGTACACCTTGGACAGGGTGCCAATCCATTGCAGGGCACACACAGACACACTAGAGGCAGTTTGGGAACACCAATAAACCTAATCTGCAGGTCTTTGGACTGTGGGAGGAAACCGGAGCACCCAGAGGAAACCCAACAAGCACAGGGAGAACATACAAACTCCATGCACACAGAGATGAGAATCAATCCTGGCCAGGAATCGAACCTGGACCCTGGAGGTGCAAGGCAACAGTGCTAACCACTAAACCACCGTGCCACAACAGCTTTACAGAATTAAAAGAAATAAATAAAAATTCAAAAATGTATAAATCATAATTATCAGATTGTCCCTGATGGGCAAGCTGAGGGTGATGGTGGCATTAAAAAAACTCCCTGAGAAACCTGGAGAGGAACCAGACTGAACTGGGACACCCAAAAAAAATAAAATAAAATAACTTGTTCCCTCGGCCACCGCAAACGTCCAGAGCGTCATGTGGACAGCTGAACTCATTATTGGCAGCAAACACCTAGCATACAGGACATCTTCCATAAACTGTGTCTTAGGAAGACTTACCACAAACACTGTTTACCAGGCTGCCGGGTATCAGGCAGACATACCGCACAGCAGCATCCATCCCAGAACCAGGAGAATGACGAACAGTATCTAGCTGCAGGCCATCAGGATTCTAAACTAACTTTAATCCAGTCACTGTCTGTTCTCTGTCACAGCTCAAGGACACCCGTGGAAATTTTCTTCACATGCCGCTGTCGTTTTTTTTTTTTATGTTACAGTATTTTAAGGGCATTTTTCTGTTTACACACTTTATTACTTTTGCTGCCACTAGGACTAAGTCCTGTCTCTGTGGAATATAATGAAAGTTTGATAAAAATGTATTTGTTTTACACCACACTACACTACTGTAGCCAATTTATGTGGACATTTCATAACTATAATGCTACCCTGAATTACCCATTCACCTGTTTGTACTCCATATGTATAAGGAGCACTGCTCAACACTAGATCTGCTCACAACGGAAAACTATCCTTGGGAAATTCTACTATGGCATGTTTTAAGGTTTACCACTTATTTTGTGGTACTTCAGATATTACCATGGTAGACTCAATAGGACTTTATAGAGTATGAGAGTAGTTAATATGGCACTTGAATGGGTACTGTGGTGATACTCTGGTGTGTTCCACCATACTTTGATGAATACCATCATACTCACAGGGCATCCTAGTGGCTAAGTTCAAAGTTCAGCCACTATTTTATATAGTTTGTTTCAAAATACAGTAAGGTATTT
>JAQMYL010000002.1:2089388-2103269 GCA_030014365.1 Clarias pachynema | reverse complement strand
AGATTAAATTAAACTTTATTGTCATTGTGCAAAGTACCAAAGTACATGTACAGAGCCAATGAATTGCAGTTAGCATCTAACCAGAAGTGCATAAGTGGACAATTGACAATAAATAAATAAATAAATAACTAATGTGGTAAATAAAGGTCCGTGTCCATATGTAAGGGGGTGAATGTGATTAATATACAGAAGGTACAGTAGGTTATATACACACAGTATACACATATGATGATACTATACATATTATTTTCTTGACCTGTATTATATTGTACAGTAGCTATATACAGTATGTTAACTATGTCAAGAAGATCCAATGCTCAAATTACACAAAATACTGTACATATTTACATGTATGGATGTCTGTATAATACAATATGTACAGAATAAATATGGATGAAATATACAGTAGTGCAATGATAAATGATAATGAAGTTATGAATGGTGCAAAGATGCATGTGCATACATCTTTGCAGTATACTAATCACCGGCACGATCATCTGTTATCATCTGTGCCTGTTTCTCGCTGTTTCTTGCCTGAAGTTAGATGTTTTTTTTTAAGCTCGAATGATTTATAGGTCACTCTGTGGCTTAACAAACAGAACACATTCCTCTGAATCTGCTCAGGTCCAGGGACTGGAGAGAACACAAGACCAAAAAAGTCCTTCAGGGAGCCTGGAGAACTGTTCCCCAAGTCTATATTAAACATACAAGAAAGTCTGGAGCTTTGGAAGCAAAAGTGAAGATATGTCAAGGAGATCAAGACTTTTACCCAGTCCTGTAAATGTTTTCCCATGATCATATCATGCCTTAATAAAAAAAAAAAATCTATTCTTTTAGGATCGTCTATTTCCTGTATTTCTTCATTTTAGTTTTCCTTTTCTTGTTCTCTTATTTAAATTTTGTAGGAAGCTACCTTACATTCCTAGAGCCATTATACATTATACAGCATTAACATTTTAGGGAAAATATCCCAATGCACTCTGTCCATGTTATACCCTACCTAGTGCTCCAGGCCCCCCACAACGATACTCAGGATAAGCGCTATAGGGAATAAATGAATAATATCCTTATGCTTCTGTTGACTGTATTCCTATGTCGAACATTTCACAGACATTTACTTGACATATTCTTTTTCTAAGAAACTATCCAGTGGTTCATAATGTAGCCCAACGTTTCTACTGTATGTTGTCCTTATTCGAAAGATTCTAGGAAATATTCTGAAACTTCTAGGACACTTGATTCCCTGATTTATGTTTTAAAGAAACTTTCTTAAATACCAACCTTCCTACGTTAATCTAAAGTCCTCTGTGCCTATATTTATTCATATATTTTCTTCTAGAGTTTAAATATTTCTTGAAAACACCTCTATTCTTCCAGGAAAATATGTTCACCCAATATGTTTTTAAACAAACCAAAAGTGTTTTGGTCCTGATGCTTTTATAGACTTGCTGGGTGCCGGAAAACATTCACCTGTACATAGCCTCTGCAAAAATGTTAAAGTGGAAAAAGTAAAAATAAAAAAAATAAATGTATGAAAAAAAAGAAACATAATGTGTTACTCAGAAATTTCCATAAAATACTAACCACTGCACCTTGGGGCGTGTAGATTCTAGAAAGGTTCTGGTTTTATTCACACAATCAGCAGAACTTGTTTTTGCAGACTTATTTATTTATTTATTTATTTATACTACACACTTTTGATTACAGTTTGAGTTTATTTGCAATCAGTGGTGAAAGTGCCGCTGGTGGATTGATGATTATTTTCGTTGGCCGTGAAGTTCCTATAGTGACTCACTGATGATTAAAGAAATGTTCAAAGAAAAATTACATTACACCCATTACATTAAATAAAGCCAATTTATCTGTCTTTGTCTGTAAAATACCATTATTATTATTCCATTTATTATTCTGTTTGTTAAGTCTGAATCAGAACAAAATAAAATCTTTCAGTTTGTTCTCTTAAATGGTTTCAGATCGGTTTGGTTTCTGAAGTAACTCACGATGGCAGGCAGTGATGTTTTCTCAGGGCCGTGTCCAGGGTCGAGAAGCTGAACCTCCTTGTTAATGAGAGACATCAGAGAAGAATTACTAAAATGATCTAAGCTTACAAGAAGTCCATAGTAACTCAAACACATTTAACACATGTGGTGAGCAGAAAAGCATCTCAGAATGAACAAATCGTGAAGAAACCTTGAAGTGGATGGACTACTGCAGCAGAAGACCACATCATGTTTTACTCCTGTCTCCTGTGATCTTATATACAGTACCAAGTGTGTGAAGAGACCGCAAAATATCACCCAAGCTTGAAGGACACTGAGACAAACGCTTTCCCATTGGAGTTTACCTGGAAGCTTCACTCTCACATCACCTGCATCTGTCACCTTGATTTAATTAGCCTCAATGTTCTAGCAATACGTCTCCTGTAACACGCCGATACACTCAGGAACTCCAGCGAATTCATTGTACCTTAAACCTAGTGAACTGAGCGTGGCAGTTAAGAAATCATCTCCCCTCCCCTCCGATTTTAATGATTTTGGCAGGTTTGGCCCCCGTTTTCTTTCATGCAGTTCACAAGAGCTCATTTCATCTGTGCAGTTTTGAGAATAACGCTGATGGGGATTTCAATGTCATTAACGCAGAGGCTTTTAATATGTTTGGGAAGGAGCTCTGGGTAACATGAAATGTCTGTGATTACATGGCACAGCACATTAATCTTGCTAAGCTTTGAACGCAGGTCGCCTCTGGAATATTAACCAGACTCCCAAAGCAAGGTGAAAGAAAAGAAAATGCTTTTGGTTTAGTTTTGACTCAGCTTATCAGTTTAGCTCAGTGGACATTGTGTCTTCTGGTTTATTGTTTTGTGTGGCTGAAAGGCTAAATCTGTATCTTAGATATCAAAGCTGTAATATATTTTGCTTGCAGCGCTGCTGTGCTGTTATATTTCAAGAAAGGCAGACGCTCTTTTCATCACATGTACTCAAGTTACTGAGAGTATAATTACTATTAAAGCTAGCAAGCTTGAAAATGAACTTGACTAAATTATGTAGTATATATACTTCCTGTATACACCTGTACTCATTCATGCAATCATCTAATTATACAATGATAAGGTGGCAGTGCAATGCATAAAACCATGCAGGTATAAGCCAATAGCTTCAGGTGATCCTCACATTAACTGTCAGAAATGGAAAAGGCCATCTCACTCAGGGATTTTCACCATGGGATGAAGGTTGGTGCCAAAGAGTCGGCTTAAGTATTGGTTCAACTGCTGATCTTAAAATGGGGAAGAAATCAAGTGAGTGGCAGCTGTGCAGTAGGAAACATTTTGTTGAATAGGGAAGTCACCTGGGAAAGACAGAAAGGCAAAAGGTAGCCACTCTGTACAATCATGGTGAGCAGAAAAGCATTTCAGAATGCATAACAACCATTTAGGCTGATGAACTACAACAGCAGACGACCATGTCAGGTTCTACTTCTGTTAGCCAGGAACAAAAATGTTGGGCTACACTGAGCACAAGATCACCAAAATTTGAGGATATTTGAGGCCTGGAAAAATGTAGCCTTGTTTAACGACCCTCGATTTCTCCTGAGACCAAAATTTGGTGCCCAAGAGCAAGAATGCATAGACCATTCCCGTCGTATGGCAAAAACCTGGGCTGATGAAGGTAGTATAATTGTGCGGGGAATGTTTCAATCAAATGCGACTTGAATGCCACAGAACTAATTGAGTAATGTAGCAGATGATGCGCATCCTCTCATGGCCACAAATGACCATCTTCTAATGGCTACTTCTATCATGATGAAGCAAATTCAAATCAAACTGGTTTATGGACATGAAAGTGTCATAGAGTTCAGTGTTCTTCACTGGCAATCCCAGTCACCGAATCTAAATCCAGTAGAACATTTTAGGATGTGGTTGGTTATGTTTGCGATTTGTAGCATAAAAGTACATATGAAAAATGAAAGTACATAACTGTGTTGTTATTATGTATAATCAAAAGTCTCAATTTGACTTGAACACCCTCATAGAAATGACCAGTTTTGATAGCAATGTGAAACCATATTCAGTATTAATTAGTATAGGGTAATAACATCATAATACATTAGCTAATATTAGTGACTTATTTTTTTGTTATATAGGTTAAATTCAAAATATGACAGGCCAAAACATAAACATAAAAGCTGGTAGAAATGAGGAAGGGCTTCCAGGGTGCTTCAGAAGATACAAAACACCTAAGCAACTGTCAATCATTTCAGATGCATAGGCAGGTTGTTTTTGATGGTTGGCTATATTTTGAGAGATAAATTTAAGCTGGTTATGCCATTGTTAAAAAGCTTATGCGAAGTATATAAAAATCAGCAGGATTTGCTATTTAAAAAATGAGATGAACGATAAGCAAACTCAAATATCTGCTTCATTTTCACTGAACGGCCTAATGGGCTGCTTAGTCTGGTCCAAATGGTTGTTTGCACATTTCCTTAATGAGACCAACCATATCTATAATTGCAATGCTTGCACTCATGTCCCATCATCTTACAAGAAAGTGGCAAATGAGACTGAGTTGAAACTCCAGGCCTTGCTTTTTTCCCCCTTTTTTTCTGGATTCGACACACTGGTGTCTTATTTAGCCCTTTGCTTTGACCTTTCCTGTCAGTGCTGAAAGCTAACAAATGAAGATGCTCCTCAGCAACAGCCAGTTTTTTTTCCCCTTTGCCGTCTCAAAAGGACATTGCAGGCACATCAGATAGCGCTCATTGGAACCCAGTCGCCAAATAACAAGTTTTCTTTTCCTCTACGCTGATAAACAGACTCAGGACTTGGACTGGATGAGAGCTGGAGTGATTAGAATCAGGCAAATGGAGTATGGATTTTTAGTCTGTGACAGGCGCTCAGCTTACAAACACACTTCGCTGATAACCGGAATTGGGATGGCTGTCAACATAAATAACATCTTTGTGTGTCACAAAGACATGTTTGATGTGTGCTTCTGCGAAGGATGCTCACTGAAGCCTGGATGACTGTCATCTATACATTTATACTGTATTTTACATACTGTACATTATCCTCCAAGAATATTAATAAGATTCAAGAAGAAGGCCATGAGGAATACGCTCTTTTGCAGGTGTCACATGTTTAAACTTTTCATCGGGCAGCTGTCAGTGGTTTCCAGCACAACTTGACGGACAAGGCCTCGACTCTGAGAGTCAACCAGGGCGCTCGAGTCAAGACGTTCTCACTGGCTCGGTTTATCTCCTGTCTGATTGACCTCTAAGGTCACACGCCTCTGTATGGTGAACATGAACATTCTGCTGTCTTTACAACTGCTTTATCAGAGCGTCCATAAAGGAAGAACATGATCCTCATATGGCCTGTTTTTTTTTTTTTTTTTAGCAGAAAATTCAAATATTCTTGCTACTTCATGTCACCTAGAAGAAGGTGTGATCTTTCTACTGTTGGCGTTCTTCCCCATGCCGTCTCATGGAGTTCTTTCTCACTACTCAATACATATCTAGTCTTTCTAAGTGATTGTATCTTTAACAGTACCAAGTTTCATGAATGTACTTACAGTAGTATGACACAATTACATTTGACACCCTTACAACTCTGCTCATTTGACATTTCATTTGGTATGATTCGATGTCGTTTGGGACACCGCTGAGTAAATAGTGGCACTGAATGTCACTAAATGAGACTTTCATATTACGTGTAGTCCTTCACGAATTATTATTAATAAGCAGTCATCCTCGGCTTCATCAAATGTCAGTTCTCATTAGCTGATATTAAGAAATCCATGTTATTTTACTCATAATGAATGCATCTAGTGTGAAATAGAGATGGATAGATAAATAGAACCAGCCTACAAAAAAAAAATAGAAAAAAGGTTTAGCAATAATATTGACATTACATTCAAGCGAACTGCAGCGCATAGGGATTTTGTTAAGAAAGAGAATTTTGTTAACTATGCATAAGGCTATGCTAAGAAAAGTCAGTTTTTATTTTTCTATGCTTTAATGGGCCAATTTTGTACAAAGAGTAAAAGTTTGTTTTAAGCATCCCTCCCAAAGGAAAACCTTGCACAGTTATTATTTTACATATACATTTTTGTCCTTTATAGATAAATAAAAAGTAAGTCAAACCCATGCACTGTGGTGGAGTGAATTCCACCGTGACCTGTGCTGTGCTGTGTGAGTCATGTATTGCATATCACTATCACTACTTTAGATTCAGCTCAGCGGCACATGCCGGCTCAAAGAGGCAAATCAAGACTTGTTCTCAGATTCCAATGAGGCTGGAGTTGAACTTTGTGGAAAGAAATTCCTACAGTATGTGCCCCTGCGCACATTGCACCCTCCATTCAGAATTCCAGCCACTATTTTGCCTGAGTGCATTTTAAGAACGAATTCCTCCTTACATAGTGCAAGACAACATACTGACTTTTGTTTCTTCATTAACAGCTTAGCCTAAAAAAGCACTGAAGCTGGACATGTCATTTGTAGCTATTGTACTGAACTGAGGTTTGATAAATGTAAAGTACTAATCAAATTAAAGAAAAAATATAATTATATATTTGCTTTAGCTATGAAGAAGATGACTACCAAGTCTAGAGGGTGGGAGTGTAAACTTCTAGAAAGAATGGGATATAATACTAACCATATTTTGTGATCTGTCACACCTACTCTGATCAAAACATGCAGGTTTTTTGTTGGTACCTTGTATAATAAATATGAAATCAGGTTTGAGTGCTTTCTCTTACAAAGCTCCACAATTGTGAAGCATCTTTTCAACTCACACAGTCATAGTGTTCAAGCCTAGGCTGAAAATGTATTTGTTTGGTCAAGGCTTTGGTGGATATTTTTCCCTGGGTAAAAGAGCATATATGGGGGACTTATGGGCAAATTTGTATTTTTGGATGCTGTCTCCTCCCACCCTCATGAGCTTAATCAGGTATGTTGATGATGAAGTGACTGATTGCCTTAAATTGCATCTCTCATGTCCTGCAATTCCTTCTGGTTAATACAATGGCACCTCGGAATTCTTAAGGTGAAATTTCATATTGTGCAATAATATTAAATATGAAATATGAAATAATGCAAATGCAAATCATCTGTTCCAGCCCCCCAAAAACATTACCAATATTACCAATTTCCAACATTACAATCATATTTTTGCATATAAAAACAATCAAAACATTTATAAATGACATGTAAATGAAATAAAATATGAAATAAATAGACATTAAACCACACTTAACTTAAATGTATATAAATGTATAATTCCTCTTGGCACTGGCTGCTCAAAAAATAAATGAAAGTGGCTCTGACTTCTTCTTGCTACTGTCCTTGATAACAATCTTGCGACCCGTGGTTTCTTTGTCTTCACCAAATCAAAATGCAAAATTAAACCCACAAAAAAATTCTAAACTTGCTTAACTTGGCTTTCCACGGATGCAAAGTATTTTTGAATGACGCCCGGATGTACTCGTAACTTATGGCCCCGATGCCAGACATACACGCAGTGCACAAGGGCAAAAGCTGGCATTTGGTTTAACTCAGTTGAGTTGCTTGTATGCTTATATAATTTTTTTTCAAAATTTCAGTTCAGTTCTGAGGTAGCACTGCACAACTAATATTGAATTAAAAAAAAAGAAAAAAGCTTTAAACTGAGCCAATCTTTGAAAATGCATTATAAATGTTTTATGTATCAATATCACACAATTTATAGAAACAAATTAGCACAGGAAGGAATATTCATACGAGAATCCAAAAGGTCCACATTCTGTAGTGATAACGATGTCATGTTTGCTCTCTCATATACAGTCTCCACTTACAGGCAACTTTCACTTTTTCACCATCCATTAACAACACAAACTGTGATTATAATGCTATCGAGGTTAGAATAATATATGCTGGGTTTCTGTGAAAGATTCCTACATTGCAGATCTTTGTGAAATGTAATTAGCGTGCTGTCACAGTTCCAACATGACCACATTACACATATACAGTTTCAGCTGGTATTAATGACGGCACAAAACACTTTTCATACACTGGGAAAGGGAACTTTAAGGTGTCATTAGAAAATTAAGTGCTTTAAGAGTTCCACAAAGGTTAATTACATAGTAGAACTATCAGACATTATTGTTGATTCTGATTGGTTGAAAGGTGTTGATTAGTTTTCTTTTAAACTAGTTCTGACAGCAGGGCATCTGCAAATCACAGGTTTCTAAGAAATGTTCTAATCTAAAGGCTTTTACAAAGAAGGCATCGCAAAATATTATGTAAGTATTGATATTTTAACAAGCAAGTAAACGTTTATGTAAAGATTACGGGAATCAGCAGTAAAAGGTGTTAGCCCTGTGGCCTCACACCTCCAGAGGCAAGGGTTTCAATCTTGCTTTAGGCCTGTGTGCATGGAGTTTGCATGCTCTCACATGCTTGGGGATTTCCTCTGGGTGCTCTGGTTTCCTCCTACAGTCCAAATACACGCAGAGTTGCCTAACTGGCATTTCCAAATTGCCTGTTGTGTGTGTGTTCATGTGGCCAGTGATGAATTGGACAGCTGACTTTATTTTATTGTCACATAACATTGCTGAGTCTAGACCTGAGCAACCGCAGATCATAACACTGCCTCCAGAGCCTTGTACAGTGGACACTATGCATTATGGGTGGATCGCTTCATGTGCGTTTCTCGTCTTACCCCGACACGCCTATCACTCTGGAATAGGGTCAATCAGGACTCATCAGGTCACATGACCTTTTTCCATCGCTCTTTTTTTCCATACAATCTTTATGCTCTCTAGCAAACTGAAGCATTTTTTCTGATGAGTCTCACTAAACAAGTGGTTTTCTTATGGACACACAGCTGTTTAGTCCCAATCCTGTGAGTTCTCATCACACCATGTGCATGTGTGGAAATGCTTTTGCTTTCACTATTATACATTTGTTCCATGAAGTTGATAGTATAATTAAATTAATGCGTTGGACAGTTCCTAACCAAATTACAGTCATTTCAGCGATTTCAGAATCCATGAATCAGTGTCAGCTTCTCTTAAATAGACCCCACTTGGAACATACACTCTCATTGTAGAGATATTTTCGCTTTTTTTTTTCACTACTTTCGCTTTAAATGTTAACCTGTACCATGTCATGTGGTTAAACAGCAGTTAAAGTTTAGGATTTGAGTGTCAGAAAATGGAATCTAGCTGACTGGAACAGATTTATTCAGTAATAGCAGGCTGTCATGGCTGTGGCTTGAGTATAATTATCTCTTCCCAAATGAACTGATTTTTTTTAATACCTTATTCTGCGACACACGGTACAGCATGAAGTAGTAACCAGCAGCTTAGTCATTATATGGTCCAGGTTTGTGCCATCTGTAATCATTTCTCGTGTAGCGTGATCCTTGAAGAGATGGTAGGAATATATATATTTTTTTCACTTACCTGCCAACTTATGAAGGCACCTGAGGTCTAATTGTACGTGTTTTTCACACTTCAATGAGTTAAATCAGGGTCATGTGGGTTTAGCTTTCTGCATGTACACAGGCCAGTCAGAATGATCTGTAAAACATTAATTAAGTCATCATTATCATGGCCTCTAACTGTACTGTTAAATTGGCTAGGATGGAAAAAAAATGTTTCATGCAAAAAAAAAAAAAAGGAAAGAAAAAAAAAAAGCTAAGCTTTTTGAGCTAGGCAAACTATTAATCAGCTCACAGCCAGAGACAATAAAGCCACAACTTCAAACGAAGCACAAGAGACACTCCAGTGCTCCTGACTGGGGCTGTCACAAATTAGTTATTGTTGATGTTGTGGGCTTATTTGTTCTGAGACTTGTTTTCCAGGGCCTTTGATGTGAAAACCTCTGATTGGAAATGGGACCGCTGTTATTACTTCTCACCCCGAGAGCCTGTCCCGTTCTTATAATGACTCAGTGATTGGCCATCTGCTTTTTTTACTGCTTTCTTATTGTCCCATCAAGCACAGAGCTACAACTTTCTAATTATAATTCTTTGTTTAAAGGCAGGTAAATCATCATTTCTCAAAAACCAGGAACAAAAAAACAACAACAAAATAAATAACAGGGGGAATGCTCTTACCACCTCAAAGTTAATTATTTTTCTATTACAGCATGTCCTAAAGTTTTTTAATCCTCTTATACCAGGCATGTTGTATGTTTTTATCTGCAATGTTAGAGAGCGTTGGTGAAACAAGTTTTCATTTCCCTCACTAGCTCCTTATTTTCTCTCTCTCTCTTGAAATTATTTAGACAAAAACAGTACTTCTTTATCATGTTATTGAAAAGCTGGAAAGGATGGAACTTTTCAGTATATAAATGTATATACTGAAACTTTTTAAATGTATACACTGAAACTTTTTAAATGTATATACTGAAACTTTTCTTGTCATTTCAGTATATAAATGACAAGATATTAAAATGAGTGGATTAATATTTAGAAGATTATTCAACATCTTCTGTCCGGAAGTAAGACGCATGCTAAATTAAATTAAGTATTAAATTAAATAAAATTAAATGAAATTAAAAATTAAATGAAATTAAAAATTAAATGAAATTAAATTAAATTAAATTTAATTAAATTAAATTAAATTAAATTAAATTAAATTAAATTAAATTAAATTAAATTTAATTTAATTTAATTTCATTTAATTTAATTTCATTTAATTTTATTTAATACTTAATTTTATTTAATTGTGACCCTTAATGGGAACGGCCAAAATAAGGAAAATGAAGTCCTTCTGACCAACCAGAATTCAGAATTCAACAGCACTGTGGTATACAGTAACATACCACATAACTGACCACATAGGGCATAAATACTGAATGGACTCTCAGAAGTGAAGACATTTATGGACAGGCGAGTCCAGACTGGAAGGAGAGCGAGAACAAGTAGCAAACTTGGCTTCAGTCTTTTTTTTTCTTCTCTTCTCTTGCTCATCAGTAGAGCAGAATGTGAAAAAAAAAATGCATCCTGACAGGCTTTGTGCTGACTCGCACCATCTGCACAGTCATGCCCTAGCACCTGCTAGGACCAAAAACAAGCTCTTCTTTCAGATTTTATTCCTGTATTCCTGTTTATTTTAACTTGTCATGACAACTACATTTTTAGCTGCCTTGGGCTTTATTTTCCATCAGCGCTCACAGACACCAAAAATCACATGACCCTGTCATGTACACTCTTGACCACTCTCACCTGCTTTGTGTTTGCCCTTTAATTAGTGTCCTTATTTAGGTTCTGAGTTTTCCACGTTATCTGTTATCCTAGCTGTTTTATCGAATCCACTGGCTCTTAACCCTGGTCCTGGAGGAACCCCTGTCCTGCACATTTTAATGTTTTCTCAGGTCCCAGCACACCAGATTTGACTAATCAGCTAATTAAAAGCCTTTCATGAATTCAAGTTGGTGTGATGGGGCAGGAAAATCTCTAAAGTGTGCAGGACAGGGGGGTCCTCAAGGACCCAAGATTGAGAAATAATGATCTATTTTGCCCCACTATTTATGATAATTGATTAGACATTTTTGGTGCACTTTTTTAACACAGAAAAAAATATATATATATTATAATTGCTTATAAGATATTATTACTTATAAATCTGGGCCTAGACCTGAGCAAATGAAGCAACCCCAGATCATAATAACACTGCCTCCAGAGGCTTGTACAGTCACACTATGCCTCCATATGACATTTCTCCATTTCTCCTTAGCATTATTATTATTTTTTCTTTATGCTGCCTAACAAATTGAAACTTTTTTTTTTTCCTGATGAGTCTCATTTTTTTATGGACACACAACTATTTAGTTCTAATCCTGCAAGTTATCAAGTCTAGAAATGCTCCTACTTTCATTATTAAACATAGCTCTGATTTCAACTTCCCTCTTTTTTCATGATGCAACTTCACCAAATGTTTAAGTGATCTCCCATCACACTCATTCATGATTTTCTGTGAAGTTGAGGGTTCAGCACTATCCTTCCAGGATTAAATAATATGTTGGACGGTTCTAAACCCAGTCATTTTCAGAATATTCTTAGATGTCTACTTACAGTATATATCCAGATGTTGATCCTTAAAGAAGAGAGATAAAGTTGTGCAACCCACTCTGCCTCCAGACAGTACCCCAATAAATCATCGCTATTCCCCTTTTAACCACATCATTAGTAAGTTTTCAATCCTGATTGGTCAGAGTGTGTGGCTTCATTTTATGTACAGTAACAACACTGCTCTGGGATCAGTAGCAAAGTTTTTTTAGGCGTATGAGGTAATGTACTACTATAATTATTTTTAATAGTAGTAGTAGTAGTAGAAATTTGTAAATACATTTATAAACAAGCTTCTTGTCCAACAATTTCTAAACCTACTTTTTTTTTGCACCTTATTATTTCCTTCTCAAAGCCTGTTTTTCTTGCCTTATGAATATAAGGAGCAGCGGAAAGCAGGTAAAAGGATTGTGACATGATTAAAGAGAATCCTATTTGTTCCACAGTGTCCTAGAAATAACATGTTTCTCCACACGGGCTAAAAGTGCTGCTGCTGAAGACACCATGCTCACCGTTACACAAAGCTCACGAATCAACCTCATTTCAGTTCATTGTGAATGCAAATAGTCCTGTATAATGGTGTCTAATGCTAGAAAACAAGCCTAGGGTTTGTGTTCTATTAGCAATATTCAGCTTATTGTGCTGGATAAAAGAGGCGGCTGTGTGCTTGAAATTTGCGAATTTCTCCTCGAATGAAGTCAATCAACCAGCATATGTTCGGCTCTGGAAAATAATTTTTTATAAATGTTCTAGTGTGGTGAGAGTATTGGGGTGAAGCCAAAACCTTAATTAAAGTCTACAGTGAAAGTTAAAATCCATAAGGCAGATTCGAAACACATGAACAAGGATCAGAAACAGGTAGCAGAATGTAAACTACAGCAACGTACAGCACAAACTCAACATGACTATTAAAGTAACACGTACGATACAAACTGTAAAAATAAGTGAATCAAGGACTAACACTGATCAGATGACTATATTCAGAAAACAGACTAATAACAGTCAGACAGAAGTAAGACCAGAAATCAAAACAAGAAATCAACAGGAGGAAACTTTATTAGCATAAATAGTTTAATAAAACGGCAACCCAGGAGAAACTTTTTTATATAAAGTTGTATGTATTAAGTCATTACTTATCACCTGAAACACAACATCGGACCAACAGTGGCATTAGGTTATTTTTGAAAGCTATGATTATTTTGGTAATAATGATATTGAAATAATTTAGAAAGAATGACTTTAATACAGTGTTTCATATACAATCTAAATGCATTAGAATGTCAACACTTATTTATAGAATTTATGCCTGGTAACATCTGCTCGCACAAGGTCTGACCTCGTATACAGATCTGTGGTGCCTGAAGTTTATAACAGAGTTCAGAAAAACTTTTTTTCAAAAAGAGGACACAAGTGAAGCTTCCAGGGCTACATGGCTGAAAAACACAGCACAATGCAGCAAATATCAACGGCCAACCAAACGTCTCCGCTGGGAAAATCAGTCTGCATTGAAAATAATATACATATTACATGTACTATACAACAGTCAGCTCCAGGGGCGGACTGGGAGCATAAAGTGGCCCTGGACTTCCTGGCCCACAGCAGCCCACATCATACAGTAATACATTGGCTCATTAATGTAGAGAAAAATTTTTTAACACTAGTTACTAGTATAAAAATATAACACAATACAGAAATCAATGCTATTTAAACATATTATTTGAAGTATCACTGAACACTGGGATGAAACTGTGGCAGGTGGAGTTATAGCACTTTCAAAATCACACTAACTTTACACTGATATGAATAACTTTGAATGATGAATGCTTTTT